>CAUYQG010071461.1:0-16739 GCA_963574415.1 Tarsius wallacei | reverse complement strand
GACTCCACATTCCCCCTACTGGGAATATACCCAGAAGAACTCAAATCACTCTATGAAAAAGATACTTGCACATGTATGTTTATTGCAGCATTGTTCACAATAGCAAGAACATGGAACCAGCCATGCTGCCCATCAAAAGAGAACTGGATTGTTAAAATGTGGCTCATATACACAATGGAATATTGCACAGCCTTAAAGAAGGACAAAATCATGAACTTCACAGCAACCTGGGTGAACTTAGAGTCTATAATATTGAACGATGCACCACAGAAACAAAGAATTGAGTATCATATGTTCTCACTCATAAGCAGACCTTGAACAATTATCATATTATAAGAAAAGTATTGGGAGTAGCAGGATACTGCCAGGGGTAAGGGAGAGGCAGGATTGGCAGTAGTGGAAATCTTCTGGTGGGGGGGGCACACCTCATCAACAAGGGTGCCTGCATAATGAACATTTGTATACCTAACCCTGAATTGTACCCCATGTCTTTAAAATAAAAAATCAAAAGTTAAAAAAAGAAAGTAATGCTTTGAGGAAAGTTTATAGCATTGCATGTACATATCAAGAAAATAGAGGGATTACAAGTAAACAGTCTAACATCGCACCTAAAGGAGCTGAAAAGCCAAAAGCAATTCAATCCCACAAACAGTGAAAAAAATGGAAATCATTAAAATAAAGTCACAGTTGAATGAAATAGATTTAAAATCATACAAAGGAGTCAGGTTTGGTGGCTCAGCCTATAATCCCAGCAATTTGGGAGGCTGAGGCTAGTGGATAGCCTAAGCCCGTGGGTTCGAGACCAACCCGGGCAACTTGGCAAGACTTCGTCTCTACAATAAATAAATAAATAATTAGACGAGTGTGGTAGCACACTCCTGTAGTTTTGGCTACTTGGAAGGCTGAGGCGGAAGGATTGCTGGAGCCCAGAGGGTCATCACTGGGTTGGCAGTGAATGTGCCACTGCACTTCAGCCTGGGCAACCGAGTGAGACTGCAACTCAAAAAAAAAGAAAGAAAATAAAAAAGAAAATAAAATCATACAAAGGATCAATAAGATGAAAAGCTGGTTCTTTGGAAAGATAAATAAGATTGGCAGACTCCTGTCTAGATTAACCAAAAAAAAAAAGAGAGAGAGAGAGAAAGAAAGAAAATTTGAAAGAACACAACTAGAAACAAAAAAGGCAATGTTACAATCAACCATGAAGAAATACAAAAGTTTGTCAAAGATTACTATAAGCATCTGTATGTGAGTAAGCTAGAAAATCTAGAGGAATTGAAGGAATTCCTGGAATTACATAACTTTCCAAGATTGAAACAGTACAGGAAGAAATTGAAACCCTAAACAGATCACTAACAATCCAAGAAATTGACTCAGTTATAAGAAACCTCCCAGTAAAAAGTGCCCTCGACCAGATAGTTTCTCAGCTGAATTCTACAAGACATACAAGGAAGAGCTGATACCAATCCTGTTGAAACTATTCCAGGCAACCGAGAAGTAAGGGATTTTCCCTAGCTTATTCTATGAAGCCAGTATCATCCTGATACCCCAATTGGCAAAGACACAACAACAACAACAACAACAAAAACTAAGGCCAATATAGATGCAAAAATTCTCATGAGATTCTAGCAAATCACTTCCAACACCACATTTCAAGGACATTCCATCACTACCAAATGGGTTTCATTTCCGGATGCAAAGCTGGTTCAACATTTGCAAGACCATAAACATAATTCAGCACATTATTACATGTAAAATCAAGAACCACATAAATATCTCATTATGTGCAAAAAAATTTGATAAAATATGTCTTTTCTTGACAAAAAAAAATTTTTTCGAATACCTAGGCAGCATAAGAAAATTCCTCAACGTAAGCCATTTATGGCAAGCTTGCAGCCAACATCATTCTTAATATGCAGAAGCTGAAAGCATTCTCCCTAAGAACTGGAACAAAACAAGGATGCCCACTCCCACCTCTCCTATTTAACATAGTAATGGATGTCTTGGAGCAATCAGGCAGGAGGAAAAAAAAGGAGTATCCAAATAGGAAAAGAGGAAGTCAAATTATCCCTCTTTTCAGGTGATATAATTTTATACCTAGAAAACCCTAGAGAGCCTGTCAAAAACCTCCTGATACTGATAAACAACTTTGGTAAAATCTCGGGATTCAGTCGGGCATGGTGGCTCATGCCTGTAATCCCAGCACTTTGGGAGGCTGAAGTGAGAGAATTGCCTGACCTCAGGGGTTCAAGAACAGCCTAGGCAACTTGGCAAGACCTTGTCTCTACAATAATCAAAACATCAGCCGGGCGTGGTGACACATGCCTATAGTTCTAGCTACTTGGAAGGCTAAGGAGGAAGGATCACCTGAGCCCAGCAGGTCCAGACTGCGGTGGCCATGAGCATGCCACTGCACTCCAGCCTGGTCAACAGAGTGAGACTCCAACTCAAAAAAAAATAAAAAATCTCAGGATTCAAAATCAATGTGCAAAAAACACTTGCATTTCTATACACTAAAACAAGCAGGCTGAAAACCAAATAAAAAACACAATACCATCCACAATAGTCACAAAAAAAATAAAATACCTCAGTATCCATCTAACCAAAGAGGTGAAAGACCTCTACAGAACACCGCTTAAAGAAATCAAGGATGACACACAAACAAATGGAAAAACATCCCATGTTCATGGATTCGAAGAATAAATATTGTCAAGATATGAAGTCTACCCAAGGCAATCTCCAGATTCAGTGCTATCCTTATCAAATTCCCAGCATCAATTTTCACAGGCCTAGAAAAGGTAACACAAAAATTCATATGGAAGCAAAAAAGAGTCTGAAAGAGCTAAAGCAATCCTCAGCAAAAAGAATAAAGCTGGAGACATCACACTTTCAGACTTCAAACTTTACTACAAGGCTATAGTAACCAGGACAGTATGGTACTGGTGCAAAAACAGACAATAAACCAATGGAACAGGGCAGAGAATCTGGAAATAAAACCACAGACCTTCAACCAACTCATGTTTGACAAAGCCAAAAAAAAAAACATTGAGGGGGGAAAAAACATTTGGCAAATGGTGCTGAGAAAACTGGCTAAACACAGGCAGAAGAATAAAATCAGACTCTTATCTATCACCATATCCAAAAATTAACTCAAAATGGATCAGTGACTTAAATGCAAAACCTCAAACTGTGCAAATCTTGGAAGAAAACTTAGAGAACATGCTCTTGGACATCAGAGTAGGCGATGAATTCATGGCCAAGTTCTCAAAAGCAAATGCAGCAAAAGCTAAAATTGACAGTTAGGACTTTATCAAGCTAAAAAGTTTTTGCACAGCAAAATAAACTATAAAGAGAGCAAAGTGACAACCAAAGAATGGGGGAAAATATCTGCAAGTTTTGTATCTGACAAAGACCTAACATTCAGGATCGACAAGGAACTTAAACGAATTGGCAGGAACAAAAACAAATAACCCCATTAAAATGTAGGCAAAGGACATGAACAGACACTTCTCAAAGGAAGACATCCAAGCAGTCAACAAATGTGAAAAAATGCTCAGATTCACTAATCATCAGAGAAATGCAAATCAAACCTTCAATAAGATACTACCTCACACTGGTCAGGATGACTATCATTAAAAAGTCAAAAAATAACAGATGTTGATGAGGCTGTAGAGAAAAGGGAAGGCTTCTACACTGTTGGTGGGAATGTAAGCTAATTCAGCCTCTGTGAAAAGCAGTGTGGCATTTTCTCAAAGAACTAAAAATTGAGCTACCATATCATCCAACAAACTCATTTCTGGGAATATACCCAGAGGAACATAAATAACTTTACCAAAAAGACACCTGTACATGAATGTTCATTGCAGCACTATTCACAATAGGAAAAACATGGAACCAACTAAGATGCCCACCAAAAGTTGACTGGATAAAGAAAATGTGGTACATATACACGATGGAATACTTTTCAGCCATAAAGAAGAACAAAATCATGTCCTTTGCAGCAACATGAATGCAGCTGGAGAACATCACCTTAAGTGAACTATCACAGAACCAAAAAACTGAATACCGCATGTTCTCACTCATAAGTGGGCCCTAAACATCGGGTATGGGAGCATAAAGGTGGGAACAACAGATGCTGGGCAGTGCTAAAGGGGGAGTGGGAAGGGGGATATGGAGCACACAACCATTGGATATCATGTCCACTACCAGGGGAAGAGAGGACTCTCTAGAAGTCTAGAAGCCCAGACTTCACCTGCATGCAATTCACTTAAGTAGCACATCCTCACATGTACCCCACAACTCTAAAACTTAAGAAAAATTGTTATGAGAGGCAAAGACAGGCATTATATATTGTCTAAAGTTTCAATCCATTAAACTCTTCAATATATATAGCAATTATAAGAACACCTAAGAAAGCCCCAAAACATATGAAGCAAATAATAATAATAATAACAGAATTGAAGAAGGAAATAAACAGTTCTACAATAATAGCTGGAGACATCAATATCCCAATCTCAATAATGAATAGAACAACTAGACAGAAGATTAAAAGATAATAGAGGACTTGAATAACACTATAAAACATCTCCACCTAAAAGGCATATACACAACACTGCACAAAAAAACCCAACCGAATACAAGGGAATCCCCCAAAACCTGGAATTTATTCATAAAAAATTGTGTATTTATTCTTACATGTTTAAACTTCAGTCACCTTCAAAGTACTCTCTGATGAAATACACCTACCTAACAAGATGCTTTTTCCATTGCTCAAAACAGTTTTTGAACTCATTAATTTTAATGCCTTTTAGTGTTTCTGCCATTTTTTGTGTCACCTCTTCCACATCAGCAAAACATTTCCCTTTGAGTACTTTTTTCATCCGGGGAAACAAACAGAAAAAGTTGTTCAGGGAGAGATCAGGTTAATAGGGTATGGGGATAATGACATTTTTGGTCAAAAACTGCTGAAACTCAGTGTGGTGTGTGCTGGTGCATTGTCATGGTGGAAGAACCAGTCACCTGTTTGCCACAACTCAGGATGTTTCTTCTGCAAATGGTGACACAACTTTCTCAAAACTTCCAGATAAAAACGTTGGCTGACAATTTGATCCAGACAAATAAATTCTGAGTGTACTACAAGGGGCCTGCCTTCCAAAGGGTAATCCCAGGTTGCTTTTTTTTTAATCTTTCCTCATATACATTCTTCTCAAGTGCCCAAGGAATATTCTTCAGGATGGACAACATGATATGCCATAAAACAAGTCTCAAATTTAAGAAGACTGAAATCATACCAAAGATCTCTTCTAAATACATGGAATAAAACCAGAAATCAGTAATAGAATGAAAACTGGAAAATTCACAAATATGTGGAAAATAAACAACACATTTTTAAATAGTCAAGAAGTCATAGAAATAATTACAAGTAACGTTAGAAAATACTTTTTGAGACATGGAATTTGACCTGGGAGGGGAAAGAAAAGAAAATACTTTGAGACAATTGAAAACAAACATACAACATATCAAAACTTATGGGGTGCTGTGATAGTGCTGATCAGAGAAAAATGTATAGCTGTAAATGCTTACATTTTTAAAAGATTCCAAATCTTAAAGAACTAGGAAGAAAAGAGCAAACTAAACCCAAAGCTAAAAGAAAGAATAATGAAGATCATAGTAAAAATAAATGATATAAAGAATGGGCAGAGTGTGGTGGCTCCTGCCTATAATCCCAGTACTTTAGGAGGTCAAGGTGGGAAGATTTCTTGAGCCCAGGAGTTTGAGAGAGGCCTGGGACAACATAGTGAGACCTTATGTCTACAAAGCCTCCTGAGTAGCTGGGACACATGCCACCATGCCCACTTAATTTTTGTTTATTTATTTTTGCATTTTTTTGGAGGCAGGGTTTCACTATGTTGCTCAGGCTTAATTATGTTTTTATATATTGTAAAGTAATTAACATAGGCTTATAGGTTTTTTGTTTTTGTCATTTAAATTCTATGCATCTGAAAAAAAAATTTAAAAGGCCAGACACGGTGGCTCAGCCTGTGATCCCAGCACTTTGGGAGGCTGAGGCAAGAGGATTGCCTGAGCCCAGGGGTTTGAGACCACCTGGGCAACGTGGTGAGACCTCATCTCTACAATAAATCCCAAAAATTAGCTAGGCATGGTGGCATGCATCTGTAGTTCCAGCTACGTAGAAGGCTGAGGCAGAAGGATCACTAAGCCTAGCAGGTCAAGGCTGTGGTGGCCGTGAGCGGGCCACTTGCACTCCAACCTGAGCAGCAGAGTGAGACTCCAACTCAAAATAATAATAGTAATAATAATAATAATAATAATAAATTCTATGCATCAAAATTACAATAATACAGGTTACCATATTTGTTCATGTATTTACTTTAACCACAGAACTTTATTTTTTCCCATAGCTTCATGTTGCTGTCTAGCATCTTTTTGTTTTAACTTGAAGGACTCCCTTTAGCATTTCTTACACAGCAGGTCTAGTGGTAATAAATTCACTAAGCTTTTGTCATCTGGGAATGTGCTATGGTTTGAATGTGTCCTTCAAATTTTATGTTTTGAAAACTTAATCCATAAATTCATGCATTGGTTGGAGGCAGAGATATTGGGAGGCAATTAGAATTCAATAAGGCTATCAAAGTGGGGTCCCCATGATGGGGCTGGAGGCTTTATAAGAAGAGAAATAAATACCTGCACTGACACACATGCTCTTGCCCTCTCGCCACATGATATCCACTGCTATGTTGACACAGAAAGAAGGCCTTCACCAGATGCCGGTGTCATGCTCTTAGGTGCCCCACCCTCCTGAACCACAAGCTAATTAAACTTTTCTTTATAAATTACCCATTCTGTGGTATTGTTATAATACAAAAAACTGACTAAAACAGAATGTTTTAACTTCAACTTCATTTTTGAAGATACAGTATTCTTGGTTAACAGTTTTTTTTTTTATTTCATCATTTTAAATATAACACCCCGGTGTCTCTTCTGGCCAGCAGGCTTTTGCTACAAAATCTGTTTATCATCTTATTGAAGTTCTTTTGTATGTGATGAATTGCTTTTCTCTTGCTGCTTTTGAAATTCTCTCTGTCTTTGACTTTTGACAGTGTAATTATAACGTGTCTTCATGTGGGTCTCTTTGGATTTATCCTAGTTAGAGTTCTTTGAAGTTCTTGAATTTGCATGTCCATTTCTTTCCTCAGATTTGGGCAGTTTTGAGCCATTATTGCTTCAAATAAGCTCTCTTCTCCTTATTCTCTCTCTTCTTCTGGGACTTTCAAGAGACACATTGGTTCATTTTTAATGTTCCTTAAGTCTCTTATATGCTCTTCGCTTTTCTTCATTCTTTTCTTTTTGTTCCTCTGATGTGATGATTTCAAATGACACATCTTCAAGTTTGTTGATTTTTTTCTTCTGCCTGATCAAGACTGGTGTTGAACACCTTTAGGAATTTTTTAGCTCTGTTTTTGTATTTTTCTGCTTCAGAATTTATTAGGTTGTTTTTCAAGGTTTCTATTTTTTTGTTGATATTCTTTTTCTCTATTTCCTTTATCTCTGTTTAATCTTTACTATTTCTCTTCCTTCAGCTAGTTTTATATGTAGTTTGTCTTATTTTTCTGGTTCCTTGAGGTATAAAGCAAGATTGTTGGTTTGTATCTTTTTTCTTTTTTTATAATGTATGTTTATACATATAAACTTCCTTCTCAGTACTACTTTTGCTGTATTCTGTAAGTTTAGGTATGTTGTATTTTTATGTTCATTTGTCTTGAGCTATTTTCTAATTTCCCTGTGACTTCTTCTCTGATCCATTAACTGTTTAAGAGTGCATTATTTAAATTCCACATATGTATTAGTCCTTTTTTGCGTTGCTATAAAGAAATACCTGAGGCTGGGCAATTTATACAGAAAAAAGGTTTATTTGGCTCAGAGTTCTGCATGGCACTGGCACCTGCTCAGCTTCTGCTGAGGCCTAAAGAACCTTTTACTCATAGCAGAAGGCCAGGGGAGCTAGCATGTCACATGGCAAGAGTGAGACTAAGAGAGAGAAGTGCCAGGCTCTTTTTAAAAAACAGCTCTCACATGAACTAACAGAGTGAAAATGGCACCAAGTTATTCATGAGGGATCTGTCCCCATGATCAAATCACTTTCTACTAGGCCCCACCTCCAGTATCGAAGATCACATTTCAACATAAGATTTAGTTGGACAATAGTTCAAACTATATCAACATATTTGTAGATTTTATAGTATTCCTTCTGCTATTGGTTTCTAGTTTCATTTTACTGTGATACTTTGTATGATTTCACTTTTTCTGAATTTGTTAGGACTTGTGATCTAATATGTGGTCTTTTCTGGATAATGTTCCATGTGCATTTGAAAAGAATGAGCCGGGCTCGGTGGCTCAGCCTGTAATCCCGCGCCTTGGGAGGCTGAAGTGAGTGGATTGCCTGAGCCCGCGGGTTGGAGACCCGCCTGGGCAGGCGAAACCTCATCTCTACAATAAATCAACAAAATTAGCCGGGCGTGGTAGCATGCGCCTGTAGTTCCGGGTACTCGGAAGGCTGAGGCGGAAGGATAGCCGGAGCCCAGCAGGTCGAGGCTGCGGTGGCCGGGAGCGGCCACTGCACTCCAGTCTGGGCGACGGAGTGAGATGCCAACTCAAAAAAAAAAAAAAAAGAAAAGAATGTATATTCTGTTCTTGTTGGGTGAAGTGTTCAGTATGTCTGTTAGGTTCAATAGTCTACAGTGTTATTCAAGTCTTCTATTTCCTTATTGATCTTTTAATTTTTCTATTCGTTACTAAAAGTGGAGTATTCAAGTTTCCCTTTGTTTTACTGTCTATTTTTCCCTTTAATTCGGTCAGTTAGTTTTATATATTTAGCTCTGATGTTTATTACATAAATATTCATAATTGCTATATCTCCTTGGTAAATTGACTCTTTTATTATAATGTACTTCTTTGTCTCTTAACAATTTTTGACTTAAAGCTTACTTTGTTTGATATTAGTACAGCCATCCTGCTCTCTTTTTGGTTACCATTTTAATGTAATATATCTTTCCATCCTTTCAGCCTATGTATGTCTTAGATGATCTAAAATGAGTCTTTGGCCAGGTGCAGTAGCTCATGCTTGTAATCTCAGAACTTTGGGAGGCCAAGGCCAGAAGATTACTTGAGCCCTGGAGTTTGAGACCAACCTAGGCAACATAGCAAGACCCTATCTCTACAAAAAATAAAAATAAAAATTAGCTGGGCATGGTGGTACACTCCTGTAGTCCCAGCTACTCAGGAGGCTGAGGCAGAAGGATCACCTAAGCCCAGGAAATTAAGGTTGTAGTGAGCTGTGATCATGCCACCACACTCTAGTTTAGGTGACAGAGTAAGACTCTGACTCAAAAAATAAATTAAATAAAATAAAGACTTTTTATAGGTGGCATATAATTGGATCCTACTTTTTTATTCATTCAGCCAATCTATATCTTTTGATTGGGGAGTTTAATCCATTTACATTTAAATAAATTACTGATAGAGGTCGTATTATTGGCATTTTGTTGTTTTCTGTGTATCTTGTCACTTTTTTCCTCCTTTTCTCTCTTACTAGCTTAGCTTCCTTTATGTTTCAGTGATTTTTTTGTAGTGACATGCTTTGATTCTATCCTCATTTTCTTTTGTGTATATTCTATAGGTATTTTCTTTGTGACTACCATTGCAATTACATTAAATTTCTTAAAGTTAGAACATTCTGTTTTAGCTGATAACAACTTCAGTTCAATCACATACAAAAACTTTACTCCTTTACAGCTTACCCTCCCACTTTTTTTTTACTCTCCCACTTTAGATTATTGATGTCACAAATTACATTTTTAGAGATGGAGTTTTACTCTGTCATCCAAGCTGGAGTGCAGTGACACAGTGGTATGATCATATACAGCACTGCAGCCTCAAACTCCTGGACTCAATATTTGAGTCACCTCAGGATCTGTTTCTGTCTATTGTCTTTTTCCTTGATTATGTGTCACGTCTCACTGTTTCTTTGCACATCTAATGATTTTTTTAATACTGAGCATCATGAGTTATATGTTTTAAAAACCCTGGACCCTGGACTGTGCTATGCTTCTCTGGAGAGTAATTTTTTTGCTCTGTAAGACAGTTAACTTGGCTTTAGTCAAGCCCCAGGCTTTGTCTTTCTTAAAAATGGCATTTTTTTGGAGCCCAGACTAATTGTTTTAAGGATGTCTTTCAATTTGGATTTGCCTGATTACTTTCTCGTGGTTAGATTCAGGGTAAACCTTTTGGGTACAAATGCTACATTAAATGGTATTGTGTCTTCCTCAGTGTATGTACATCAAAAGATACATGGTAACAATTTGTCCCATTATTGGTGATGTTAAATTATCGTCTGTCCCATGACTCACCAATTTTTCATGTTGCCACCACTATCTTACACTTGATCTTTGTTTAATTACATGACCTATCTGGCCTCTTTAGAGATTTGAGTTTGAGTTTATGACCCCTGGTTTAATTACTGCTTATGTTTTACACTATACCTTGAGTTTTACTTCCTCCAGGATTCTATCCCTGACCACCCTATACTGAAACCATTTATCCTTCCTATTGACTCTAATTCTTCATCTTTAGCACTTATTTAAATAATCTTATAATATTTTGTGAACAACTGGACTTTTTAAAGATGGCTGCTGCTGCTAGAATAACTAATATATCATCCATTTAGGTCCTCACTCGTATGGTTGAAAGTTTCTGTTTTGTCATTGAATAGAAAAGATAGGATGGAGAAGAGCTTTGAAGGTTATAGAATGATGTCTTCTCTATGCCACCCACCACTGTCACCTGCTAGTTCTGGATTCACTACAGGTGGAGGGGCTGAGAGGCATATGCTGATGGGATTACTCAAGAAGGATTCTGTGAGACCAGAAGCACAAAAGTTCTTGCAAGGTTTCATGTGACAAAATATGACAAATTACTGAGAAAAGAAGCTTTCTTCCGTTGTTTGAAATTTGTCACCTGGTTCTCAAATCCTCCCCCGCAACACACACACACACACACACACACACACACACACACACACCAGCCAAATGAAGTTGGTAGTATAAAAGGCAACACTCTTGACATGGCCACTAATGATCTCTTGATGGGCCATTTCAGTAGCGAGGCAGCTTCAAATGGCTTTGCATGCTATGATTTTAGACAAATGGATTCCACAATAGAAGGGACAAGTGGGGACAGATGCCATTTCATATGTTCACAAACTTATTTGTGGGCATGGAGGTGAGCTTTTTGGAATTGGTTGGAGAATGCTTTGGGTGACAGACTGAAACCCATGTATTACTTGGCAAGAGGTTATCGAGTGATGGTTGGTCTAGTAGGTTGTGTGTGTGTGTGTGTATTATATGTTAGGGTAGGCTCCTTGAGGAAGAAACTTTGCTCATACAGTAAAAATATCCTCCCTACCTTGTAGCTTAACACAGGTTTGGACACATATCAGGCACCAAAAATGTCTGTTTTTTCAGAGTTTCATTGTTATCTTGTTGCTAGAATAAAATAGGTTTTCTTCTCCTGACTTATTAGCACATTATTTTCCTAATGGAGAGTAATTCAATGGCATTGGAAGGCAATTTGTTTGTTCTGTCAGGTTTCTGGGTTTTAAAGTGGTTAGACAAGCAAAGATACATGTAGTCCAAGAACTAGTAAAATAATAAATATCTTGTCCTCTCTTTACAACATTTCAGCATGAATTAATCAACCTCTTGAGAGTCTGCATGTACAAGAGTAAAGAGAACTTCAGGTACACTGAAAAGGATGTTTCTCCTGAAAGAGGAGGAAAGGTAAGGTTCAGACAGTTTAGTACCGTCCATGCCCAGCACCATCGCTTACCATGATCTCATTTGTCATCTAGGAAAAAATCCAGGGTTTGTACCTTCTTATATTTTCAATTTCCATGTGTCCATGAATTTATCACTGCAGGGGAAATCATTGATAATCTCAAGGCACAGAAGCAATTAGGATACACCTGAAAGAAATTATGAATTGATGAGGCAACTTGGAATAATAATAGTAATAATAGTTATATATGATGCATAGTATAATAAAAACAATAGTAAGCTATCATTTATTGAACACTTATTCTGTTCCAAGTACTTTTCTAAACTCTCATTTGATCCTTGCCACAACCCTGTAAGTAGTACGGTAAGTTTGTCCCCATTTCACAAATGAAACCATAGCACAGAGAGGTTGACTTGTACAAAATTACATAACTAGTAAGTGCAAAGCCAGAATTCAATCCAGGCAATATAAATCCGGGGCCCAAATTCTTAATTACCTATATAAAATAAAAGTCAATCTAATTTTAAAAACTCAGCTCTTTCCACTCATACCACATGTTCACAGTTTGAGAGAGAAAACACTAAGAAATAGTACATAGAAAGAATTTTGAGGCATAAGGGATCCAAGTAATCACCTAGTCTGATTGCCAGAGCACCATAGTTACCATGTTGCTATAATGAAATGCTCTTTATTTTCACACCTCATCCATCAGCACATTAATTTCCTGATGATGGCTATATCTGGCAGAGTTCTTAGTAATTATTAACAGGAACCAACTCTGGCTGAGTTGATCAGAACAGGGTTTTATTTAAATATTGGATAATAATTTATTGTTAATTTTATTAAGTGTAATAATGGTGTTAAGGTTTCATATATTTTTAGAGTTCTTCTTTTGAGTTAAATGCTAAAATATGAGTAAAATGATATATCATTTTTACTTTAAAATACAGCCAAATAATAAGATAAACAGAAGGAGGGATAAGATGAAATAAGAATGGTAAAATGTGGAAGCCGGATAATGGGTAAGCATTACACTATTCTCTCCTTTAAAAGGAAGTTTAATAATGTAATATATATTGTGTCCAGGAAGACGGAGGATATACTTTTCCCCAGTCCTTTAACTAGTTACAACTTAAAATCTTGGACATTATATATAAGACAAATAAGACTCTAAAAGATAGAGAAAAAAGACAAGACAGCGAAGGAACTTGGAGCCTGAAGAATATCACAGTGATGAGTTCTCTTGGCTTCCTTTTGCCTCATATATCCCAGATTTAGGACTGAAGAAACCAGGAACTCAAAAATGCCAAAAGGGGGCAGACAAAAAAAGCCCCAATAAAAGCTTGCTCTCTCTAGCCAAGGACAAGAAAAGGGACAACTTGGGAAGAAAGAAAGCTTTCATAAAATAACTGCTTTACCCAAGCCAAACTACCCCCCTCCACACACCCACAAAATGGTAGCTCTATGATCACCTATGCCAGCAAAAGATAAGCAGGGAGCCTAGACTCATTCCTGCGAGGTTGTAATGTGACACTCCCAACTCTCCCAGTGGGATGCTGTCAGAGAAGGAAAAGTAGGGACCAGGATTTTCACTCCCACTCACTAATAATAAGGCACCCTACTATGAGCCAGAACTTTCACTTCCACCCAGATGTAATGAGGAGCTCCCCCACTTTTGGTTTAAATAGAGTCTGGAATCTGGACTTGTAACTCATTGTCAGAAATAAAGCAGTGCCCCAACTTCTCTTGGTGAAGTAGTGTTAGTGAAAACCAGGTAAAACAGAAGGTTTAAATAAGATAGGGTGTCTTCATAATATAATATGAAAATCTCCAGTTTTTAATAAAATGTCACTCTTCAACAAATAGTGCTTAGATAACTGGATATCTACATGCAAAAAAATAAAGTTAAGCCCTTACCTTACAACATATACAAAAATTAACTCAAGATTCTGCTTTCAATTGTTTTGAATATACATGCATAACTGGGATTGCTGGATCATACAGTAATTTTATTTTATTTTATTTTTTTAGTTAGAGTCTCACTCGGTTGCCCAGGCTGGAGCATAGTGGCAAGCTCCCGGTCACCGTAGCCTTCACCTACTGGGCTCTGGCGATCCTCCTACCTCAGCCTTCCAAGTAGCTGGAACTACAGGTGCGCGCTATCACGCCCAGCTAAATTTGATTTATTGTAGAGACAAGGTCTCACCAAGTTGCCCAGGTGGGTCTCGCACCCGCGAGCTCAGGCAATCCACTCGCCTCGGCCTCACAAAGTGCTGGGATGACAGGCTGAGCCACCAAGCCCGGCCAGTAATTTTAATTTTCTCAGGTAACTTCTTATTGTTTTCCATAGCAGTTGCACCATTTTATATTCCCACCAACAGTGCACAGGATCACAATTTCTCCACCTCCTCAACAACACTTGTTATTTTCTGGCTTTTTTATATCATTCTATTGGGTATGATTTGCATTTGCTAATGATTAGTGATGTTGAGCATCCTTCCAGGTGCCTATTGGCCATCAATATATTAACTTAAAAACTTCTTCACATCAAGGGAAACAATTGTGAAAAGGCAACCCACAGAATGGGAGAAAATATTTGCAAACGATATATCTTATAAGGGGTTAATTACAGAGCATATAGAGTTCTTGGCCTGGCATGGTGGCTCACGTCTATGATCCCAGCACTTTGGGAGGCCAAGGTGAGAGGATTGCCTGAGCCCGCAGGTTCGAGACCAGCCTGGGCAACTTGGCGAGACCTCATCTCTACAATAAATAAAAAAATATTAGCCGAGCATGTTGGCACGTGCCTGTAGTTCCAGCTACTTGGAAGGCTGAGGCAGAAGGGTCACCTGAACCCAGCAGGTTGAGGCTGCGGAGGCGATGAGCATGCCACTGCACTCCAGCCTGGGTGACAGAGTGAGACTCCAACTCAAAAAACAAAAAATTCCTTGATGTGGCCTGTGTCTTTTCCCCTTATGATCATGCTGTATATCCTTGCTAATCATTATAATAAAAGTTAGCCAAGAGTAATGCTGTGCCATGCATTTTTCTAGTGAATCTCCAAATGTGGGAGGTCTTGGGGACCCACTTTGATAAACAGTTTGGTGGTTACTTTTAAGTACAACTTACACCCTAGATATTTGCCTAGGAAAAATGAAAGTATAAGTCCAAATACTTGTACACAGATTTTTATGGCAACATTTGTAATAGACTAAACTATAAACAATACATTTGTCCATCAACAGGTGAATGGTTAACAAAATTATGGAATACTACTCAGCAATTAAAATGAATGACTACAAAGCAGCATGAAAAACCTTTTGGGGGTGATAGATATATTTATTATCTTGATTGTGGTGATGGTTTCACAGGTGTATCATGCTAAAACTTACCATATTGTATACTTTAAATATGTGCAGTTTATTGTATGTCAGCTGAAGTTTAATAAAGACATAAGCCTTGTTTGCTGTATATATTTTATGAATATTGTCTTTAACTGTCTCAATATTTAATAAGTCAATTCCAAAAGTACATAGTTTTTGCTCTATCAATTATTCTTCCTGGAAATAGATGAACATATGTAAACATACAAGAATGCTAATTTATTAGTATGTTCAAGGGTATTTAGTATGTTCAAGGGCATTATTTAAATAAGTGGAAAATTTGAAGCAAATATCCACAGGTAATCTACGTAACATAAATAAGACATGCATTCTCTTAATATATAATTTTTTTAATCAGTTGGAAAAAGACAAATCACCTAATAATAGATGGGGGAAAAAACTTGACAGACAACTCATGGGGAAAAAGTCTAAATAGTTAATTAACAAATATAAAACATTCAACTTCACTCATAAGTAAATAAATGTAAATAAAGGCAACATGAAACATCATTTCCAAATGGCAAAGTTAAAAGGCTTGACAGTGCCCAATACTGATGAGAGAATAGCAGGCACTCTCATATAAAACTCCATAAACAAAACGATTCGTAAATGAGAATGTGACTACTTTATTTATTTTATTTTTATTTTTTTGAGTCGGAGTCTCACTGACTGTCGCCCAGGCTGGAGGACAGTAGCACGCTCACAGCAACTGCAGCCTCGACCTACTGGGCTCAGGTGATCCACCAGGCCCAGCTAAATTTTCTTATTTATTGTAGAGATGAGGTCTCACCATGTTGTTTAGGCTGGTCTTGAACCCCTGAGCTTAGGCAATCCTCTCACCTTGGCCTCCCAAGGTGCTGGGATTACAGGCTTGAGCCACTGCTCCCAGCTAGAGAATGTGACTACTTTAAAATCACAAACTTCTATTTATTCAAAAGCAGCAATTAAGATTATGAAAACGTAATTCACTGATTCGGAAAAGACATTCACAATAAATATATTTGACAAAGGATTCATATCCAGGACATACAGAAAGGTGCTTGATCTCATTAATCATTAGGAAAATGCAAATTATAACCAAATAGAGACATCAGTGTACCCCCATCAGAATGGAGTTTCAAAAACTCAGAATATCAAGTATTGTCAAAGACCTTGAGAAAGTGGAAAACTCACTTACCTCTCATAAGAGTATAAACTGGTATAACCACTTTGGAAAACTGGTAACAGCTACTAGAGCTGAAAATAAAAGTATATTATAAAACCCAGCAGTTCCATTCTTAGGTATATATAAAATAGAAATGTGTAATTATGTACAAGAATGTTCATTGCAACTTTATTCATAATATTAAAAAGCTACAAAATGCCGGGCTCGGTGGCTCAGCCTGTAATCCCGCGCCTTGGGAGGCTGAGGTGAGTGGATTGCCTGAGCCTGCGGGTTCGAGACCCGCCTGGGCAGGCGAAACCTCATCTCTACAATAAATCAAAAAAATCAGCCGGGCGTGG
>CAUYQG010071459.1:0-17298 GCA_963574415.1 Tarsius wallacei | reverse complement strand
TGGAGTCTCACTCTGTCGCCCAGACTGGAGTGCAGTGGCTGCTCCCGGCCACCACAGCCTCGACCTGCTGGGCTCCGGTGATCCTTCCGCCTCAGCCTTCCGAGTAGCTGGAACTACAGGCGCGCGCTACCACGCCCGGCTAATTTTTTTTTGATTTATTGTAGAGATGAGGTTTTGCCTGCCCAGGCGGGTCTCGAACCCGCGGGCTCAGGCAATCCACTCACCTCAGTCTCCCAAGGCGCGGGATTACAGGCTGAGCCACCGAGCCCGGCTATCTTTTTTTTTTTTTTTTTTTTTAATACATATTTTTTATTTTAAAATTGTGAGGTACAGTTAAGGGTTAGGTATACAAATATGCATTGTGCAGGTACCCTTGTTGATGAGGTGTGTCCCCTGTCCCAAGACAGATATTGACTACCGTTAATCCCACCTCCCTTCCCCTCCCTACCCCCCCACCCATAGTTTCCCGCCACTGTCAATCCTTTTCTTATAGTATTACGATAGTTGTTCAAGGTCCACTTATGAGTGAGAACATGTGATACTCAGATCTTTGTTTCTGTGAGAGATCACTCAATACTATAAACGCTAATTCCATCCAGGTTGCTGCGAAATTCATTATTTTGTTCTTTTTTACAGCTGCGTAATATTCCATTGGGTATACGCACCACATTTTTTTAATCCAGTCCTCTTTTGATGGACAGCATGGTTGCTTCCATGATCTTGCTATTGTGAACAATGCTGCGATAAACATATGTGTGCAGGTATCTTTTTTACAGAGTGATTTGAGTTCTTCAGGGTATATTCCCAGTAGGGATTGTGGGGTCATATGGAAGGTCGATTTTTAGAGCTTTTAGGAATTGCCACACTGATTTCCACAGAGGCTGCACTAGTTTACACTCCCACCAACAGTATAGAAGTGTTTGACTTAATTTTAAGTTCCAATTAAACATGTAATCTGAGACATTGCTTAGCCTTTTTGGTATTTTAGCTATTCCATCTACAAGTTAGAGAACATACACTAATACATTTAAGTTTAAAAAATATTAAACTGACAAAAAAACAATAAAATATAGCATTTAAAATATGTGGAACAGTCATTTAGCTAATCTTTCTAGACTATAATAAATTGTTTCTATTAGAAAAATTCCTAGGTTTGAATGTTTGACTTACGCTAAACAGATCTGAATTTGAAAAGATGAAACTATTAATCACACAAGATAAATGTGAGTCAAATTCACCAGACCAACTTTAAAGATTTCACTGGTATAACATATATAAATACAAAATTTGAAATAATTTTAACATGAAATGTGGTATTAATTTTTCTTGAAAACCCAAAGCTACCTCAGCTTGAGAATTGTTTTTAATGTTGTAAGTTTTGATCAAATGTGTGTGCAATGCAATCTAAATTTTCACCACATTTTGCATGTTTACAGTGATACATGACGTCTTACTTCCAGTATTACCAGAATAATATGTTCCATGCTAGTGAATTTGTCAAATAATTAAACTTTTTGCTTCAATCATTACTCTTAAATTATTTCTGGAATGTGGAAAAATTAATACCGAAATCTCTAAATCTGACAGCAATTTCATTGGATCTTCAAAAAACAGATGGACAGAAAGGTATCCCTCCCTGCTTTAGACCCCTAGAAATTTCTTAATCAGATCCTGCAAGAAATTAGCAGCCAAATAATAATAAAAACCCAGGTCCTTTGTCCCTTTTCCATTTCCTAATACACAATATTTATCTGTAGTATGAATTAAAATCTGGTGTAAAACACATATTTCAAAGATATGACAACGGTAAGAATCCATCCCAGTTAGCTTGCTTATACTAAGCTTATCAAATATATTTTTAAAATTTGCATAGTGTAAACATCTAGAATCTACAAGGAAATCAAATGAACTGAAAGGAAACAAAACAACAAAACAAAACCAAAAACATTAAAAAGTGGGCAAAGGACATGAACAGACACTGCTCAAAGGATGACAAACAAGCAGCCAAAAGACACATGAAAAAAAGGCTTAGCTTCAATAATCAACTGAGAAATGCAAATTAAAACTACAAGGAGACACCACCTAACTCCAGAAAGGATGGCTACCATTAACAAATCAAAAAACAACAGGTGCTGGCACTGTTGTGGAGAAAAGGGGACACTGCTACCCTGTTGGTGGGAATGTGAACTAGTCTAATCTCTATGGACAGTGTGGCGATTTTTCAAAGAACTACAAATTGAGCTTCCATACAGCCCAGCAACCCTTCTCCTGGGAATATATCCAGAGGAACATAAATTGCTCTTAAAGAAAAAAACCCGCATATGCATGTTTATTGCTGTACTATTTACAATAGCAAAAACATGAAACCAACCCAGATGTCCATCAAAAGTGGACTGCATAAAGAAAATGTGGCACATATACACAATGAAATATTATGCAGCCATAAAGAAAAACAAAATCATGGCCCTTGGATGTAGTTGGCGACCATCATACTAAACAAACTATCACAGAAACGAAGAACCGAATACTGCATGTTCTCACGCATACGCAGGCCCTGAACACTAGCCACATCAGCACAAGGGCGGGGTCAGCAGGCCTGCGGCCCAGCTGGGGGGGGAGGGAGGGAGGAGGGCATGCAGCAACTCAGTGGGCACCTGCTTGACTACGGGGGAGCGAGGGCCAGCTAGAAGCCTACATTCCACCTGCATGCAGCCTACTTAGGTTGTAAACCCTCACTTGTACCCCATAACTCTAACTTTTTTAAAAAATTGCAGCGTATTGATCAGGAGCATGAATTCTGAAGCCAGATGGCTTGAGTTCCAATCTCGGCTCTATCCCTTAGCAGCTGTGTGACACTGGACAAGAAACTTGCTCTTTCTGTGTCTCAGTTTTCTCAACTGTAAAAAAGGGGTAATAACAGAACCTATCTTACAGGGTTGAAATGAGAATTAAATGAGTTCATATTTATAAAACATTTAGAGCCAGTCTAGAAAGAGATTACATGCAAAGGAAAGGTAGGGCAAAAACGACTATCCTTCATAAGTAACTTAGGAGACCTGGAAGAGAACGTGGTAGATACCAAAATGCATGCTCTTCAGTAATTAGAAGTCAAAAAATGACAAATATAAATTGGAGTACTATTTGACCCAAATTACGTAAAAAAATAAAGTAAATATAAACAACATATACATATCATTCACTGGAAGGAACTTATATATCTCTGAATACTTTATTATTTATGTACATAAAGTTGGATACCTTGAGGAAACATATCTAATAAGAGTAAAAATAAAGATACGGAAAATGCACATCAACACCCTAATGGTACTGAATGACCCAGGGATACCAGAAAGTACTCATAAAAAATTACACTAAAAAGTCTAATAGTAATTGGAGAGTATAAAAGATTTATGTAACTTTTAATATACCAAATCTAACCAATATTCTCATTTAAGCATAAAAACATCAAGTAGACAGTAAGTTACTTCTTAGAAAATCTCTGTGTTAGCAATTTGATATCTATAATGGGCTACATTGTACCCCACCCCATTCCAGCCAAATTTACATGTTGAAGTTCTCTCCCAATCCCCAATACCTCCAGGTGTGACTGTATTTTGAGATAGGGTCTTTAAAGAAGTAATTAAGTAAAATGAGGTTATTAGAGTGGGTCTTAATTCAGCATGACTGGTGTCTTTATAAGAAAAATAAACTAGGGCTGGGCATGGTGGCTCATGCCTGTAATCCCAGCACTTTGGGAAGCCAAGGTAGGCAGATTACTTGAGCTCAGAAGTTCGAGACTAGCCTGGGCAACATAGTGAAACCTCGTTTCTACAGAAAATTAAAAAAAAAAAAAAAAAGCCAGGTGTGGGGGGGTGCATGCCTTGCAGTCCCAACTACTCAGGACGCTGAGGTGGAAGAATTGCCGGAACTCAAAAAGTCCAGCCTGGAAAATAGAATAAGAACCCAACACAAAAAAGAAAGAAAAAAAAGGAAATGAGGACACAGAGACAGTGTTGCATAAAGGAAAGATCATGTGAAGACACGGTAAAGACAGCCATCCACAAGCCAAGGAGACAGGCCACAGCAGAAAGAAAACCTGTTGACACTTTGATCTTGTACTTCCAGTCTCTAGAAGTGGAATAATTATATATACGTTTGTTGTTCATTGATGAAGCCAACCAGTATGTGGCATCTTGTTATGGCACCCCTACAAAATTATACTGAAACAGAAATTTTTAGCAACAAAGAGTATTATGTACTCAAAGATTCCTTGTCTTCTAGAAAATTTCTATATTAAAGCATGAAGCAGCTGGGAGCGGTGGCTCATGCCTATAATCCCAGCACCTTGGGAGGATTGCCTGAGCCTGCGGGTTCGAGACCAGCCTGGGCAACGTGGCAAGACTTCATTTCTACAATAAAAATAAAAAATAAAAAAATTAGCTGGGCCTGGTGGCACATGTCTGTAGTTCCAGCTACTTGGAAGGCTAAGGCGGAAGGACTGCCTGAGCCCAGCAGGTTGAGGCTGCGGTGGCCAGGAGCATGCCACTGCCCTCCAGCCTGGGCGACAGAGTGAGAATTCAACTCAAAAAAAAAAAGAAGAAAAAGAAAAGATTTATCCTTTTGTTCCTACGCACTTGGTAAGTGTTTCAAGACTCTAGGTTACAAATGTACAATATCACTTAAAACTAAATGACTTTATGCATTCTTATTAGTCTCTCCTTTATGACTTGCACATTCCTCCAAAGCAAGAGAGATATTTGTATGGGGTGAAAATTCATACCATGAGTATCATAATGCAAATAACTTACATATACTCACATGGACCTATTATTACCAAAAATTATGTTAGACCATTCATATAAGTAAAGCATAATTCAACTTAAAACTATTGATTTTTAAAAACGTTAGAAGTCAAGTTAGGCAACACTGGATCTAGCATTCCATTTTATATTAGTGAAAAAATAAAATTATGCTAGAATCATGAAGACTTAAATGTATGAAGAACCACAGAAGTATAAATTAAAGTCTATGCAATAGATAAGATTAAAGAATATCAGAATGAGCCGGGTTCGGTGGCTCAGCCTGTCATCCCGCGCCTTGGGAGGCCGAGGTGAGTGGATTGCCTGAGCCTGAGGGTTCAAGAACCGCCTGGGCAACTTGGCGAGACTTCATCTCTACAATAAATCAAAAAAATCAGTCGGGCGTGGTTGCGTGCGCCTGTAATTCCGGCTACTTGGAAGGCTGAGGCGGAAGGATCATCGGAGCCCAGCAGGTCGACTGCACCCCAGTCTGGGCGACAAAGTGAGACTCCAACTCAAAAAAAAAAAGAATATCAGAATGATTTTTGTCTTCTGTATATCAAAGCTAGACATTGAAATATTCAACTTCTACATTTTATCCCACTTTTTCAGAGACAGAAACACATCTTAAGAGAGAATACATGCTCCCAAATTATACAGCTTTTTCCCCCTCACATTTCTAGTATTATATAAGTTATTTAAACATAAAATAATGTGGTTTGAGGCAAGATCTATGCATAAAAATTGTCTGAAAAAGATGTTACTCATGTAACATCTCAATGTTGATTAAGAAGGGTCTCAATCAATGTCAGTTTGTATATCTGATTATTACTAATAAAGCAAAATGTTTTCAAGCAATAATACACGCATATATTTTAAATTTTATATTATTTACCCTATTAGTAATTCTGCATAATAATAATTATACATTATTATTATCAGACATAAGATCCTATCTTGGATTGAAAGTAACAACTTGACAATTCAATGCAGTATCCTAATGCCCTTCTGAGAGTCATGGCCATTCTATTTCTGATGCATTCTGCACTTACACTCAGGATTTCCTTTCTAGTGACTCTCCATATAGCTACAGTCCCATGTACACTTCCCTTTTAGCTTCCAGCTTGCAATCCCCACTAAAGAAAATAAATATATGAGGAATAAACGAGCTTGTTTTTAAAAGCATGAAAATAAACTTGCCAATTAAAACCCATAAATCCTATTTCTTACAAGGTAACTTTGATTAAACTAAGGTATGCCTCCACTTTTAAGTTGTGGACACTTTCACCTGGACTTAGAGATATTTCTTCATAAACAAAAGGAACACTGCCTTTTACTCTCACTCCTGGGTTTACCTTGCTGAAATCTATGAAACCACCCCATCTTTGCTCTCTGCTTCTTCTCCCTCCCCTCACATCCCTCCTCCTGCTCCACCCCCAACTAACAACAACCAAATTAAAACAGTAGCAAGTGTGTAAAGGAATGCTGACACATTACATGTCTGAAAGGTTTTTGTTCTGATGGAGGGAGGCATGGGGAGCAGAAAGGAGTGGAGTATTAGAGCAGAAAACTGCCAATTTCCATCCGCTCCTAAGAGAGGATTCCATGGTGTCTTGTCATTTTTTTTTTCAGAGAATAATATTATGAGTTCCCAGATAAGCATCTATCTGGCTAAAAATTGATGATGAAGTATAACACAGTATTAATAATTTTTTGATTATTTATATCATACTTCCCCTTTACTAGAATAAATTAGTGTTGATATAAACATGTGTTTGAGAATTCAGTAATTTAATATACGTTTTCATGCTTAATACACTTTGTTATCACCTTTAGTTTACACTGCAATTGCTTCATTTCCAAATCCATGTTCCTTGAAGAACCAATTGATGTAACTTGTATCCGTGGAGTTGTTACCCGGGAAACTTCTTCTGCCAAACTTGTGATTTCAGATGAGGACTCCAATTTCTTTAACAAATCTTCTTTTTCTTTCCTAAGCCCAGCCAAATCCATGTTAAGTTTCTTTAACAAAAAAAAAAAAAAAAGAAAAATAATAATTGTAAAATTGCTGTCAAAGTGAGTTTATTAAATCCAACAATTATCAAAGGAAAATTTTATAGGTAGAAAAAACTGAAATTAAATGTAGCTATTATAAAAGCTTTGCATAAATTCTAACCTCTATTAGATTTTGCTTGAAGTTGTAAGGCTTGTAAAGTTAAATTAAAATGAACCAGCTGTATTCGACAGCTCTTGGTTGGCTGGTCTTTACTTCTGATGCACTATTTCTTTACCTTCACATATACATGGGTGAGCCAGATATTCACAAATTTGATAACCTTGACTTCAGGGTTGAGTAGTACTTAACTAGTAAAAGCCAAGCTGGAGCAGGACAGGATAACAGATGTTAGTTGTTTATTCCACTGGGTAGGTCTTAACACTCTATATAGCAGCCAAAATGCTTCTCATTTAGCAACATAAATGTTAAGTCCAATTAGCAGATGAGGCTTGTTAGAGATTTAGTTCAGATAAATAGTGTACAAACAAAGTCGCTCAGTTTTATGCACTTGATTGATTGTTGACAAGTTCTGTTTGTAATGTTGAGGTAGAATTGCACTAAACTCTTTACATTTGAATTTTTAATAACATAAACATGTCTCTAAATGACATGCTAGTAATGTTTTCATGGAGAAATGTAAAAGAAACCATCCTAATGTTAGCCCTTCTCATTCACCAGTCTATAGTCAGCAGAATGTCACCAAACTGTAATAGTTTAACAGCTCAGAGTTTCTTAAGAGGGTAACTGCACTACCATTTTATTATTCCAAAGAAGCATATAATATGGTACTTTAACATAAGGTACAATTAGACAAAATGATACTGAAATCTCTCAGAGGGGAAAAAAATCTTTCTTTGTTAAGAATTCCAATTAGAAACAGCAAAAGAGGTAGAGTGTACAGTAATATAAACATGAGACATGTTAACTTAAGTATTAACACTACACTTAAAACACAACTTGCATAAAATATACCAGTAAATCCATAATTATATGTATTTATATATGCATGTGTATATTGCTAAATATGAGTATTTCAGATCACGGATTCAAAACTTGATATATTTGAGATGAAATTATGTTTTAGTAAAATAAAATGTATGTTTTGGTTAAAAAACTATTTCTTTGGCTATAATTTAGCTTATGATCTAAAAGCTTGGTGCTATAGATTTTCAGTAAATTCATTCCATGAAATTTGCTCATGAATTATCCCAAAGATATCAAATAATTGATATCTAAAAGCAAACTCATAGTTTCCTTAAACCTGGACACCTTCCTGGTTATCATCCAAGCTTGAATCTCTCTCTCTCCCTATTAACTACTTTTCTATGTCCAATCAATTGTGGTTCTATAACTTATGCAATGTTTCTCATATTCATTCCCTTCCGCCACTCTCTTAATTCAGACATCATTATCCTACTAATACTACTGCAATAGGCCTGGAGCGGTGGCTCAAGTCTGTAATCCCAGCACTTTGGGAGGCTGAGGTGAGGGGATCGCCTGAGCCTATGAGTTCGAGAACCGCCTGGGCAACTTGGCGAGACCTCATCTCTACAATAAAATAAAAAAATCAGCCGAGCATGGCAGCGTGCGCCTGTAGTTCTGGCTGCTTGGAAGGCTGAGGAGGAAGGATCGCCTGAGCCCAGCAGGTTGACACTGGGGCGGTCATGAGTGTGCCACTGCACTCGAGCCTGGACGACAGAGTAAGATTCCGATTCCAAAAAAAAAAAAAAAGACTATTGCAATAGCCCTCCCTCTCCTCTCAACCTTTCTCTACCTTCATATCACCTTTCATACAACTTCCTAAAACAACATTGACCTGTTACTCCCTTATTCAAAGCCCTCAGAAGTTCTTCACCTCAAAAAAAGAAAAAAGTTCATATGTTTGTGGATAGTAAGGCTCTCTAAGATACAGCTTCAATTTGTGTTTCAGTCAGGCATCACATGACGTCGAACTTGCCTGCCATTCTACATTGATGACTCTACACATGGTGTTTCCTTTTGCTGAATAGCTCTCATCTTTAAAGGGCAGCTTAGTATGTCCTTCTTCATGAAGCCTCTGTGCTCTTTCCTTTTCATTTGAACAGCCCTGAGTGGCTCCTCTCATCTGTCCTATTTGTATGCCACTATTCTTTCCACCTGGCAGATCCTGACATTGTAACTGTGTCTCCACTGAGGAAAGACCAAACCGATATTTTCTTCTAAAAGACATGGATATGTAAATTTTAACTTCAATTTAACAATATAAAATTTATTAAATGAAGAAACACTGAAATTATGGAGGCAGTAAACAAAATGACTTGTACTTTATTAAAATGTTTTAATTAAGCAATATTTAAAATCTATAGTCTTCAAGATATATTTCTAATGTTAGTTTTACATGTATAAAAATGCTACAGAGCATGTTTTAAAATACAGGAAATATGCAAATGAGATATTCTATCAGTTTAGACTCCTTTAGTTATTCTTAGTATTTTGGACAAATAACTGGGGCTCTGTTACTAACTTCTCTAAGTTTAATAATTTTATTTCTTATCTGAGAAAGCTATAGAAGAGACAATAAATATAAGTAAACATTTTTTTACTTACACTTGATTTGGGGTATGAGACTACTTTTGTGGGTGGCTTTGTTGGAAAAAGATTTTGCCATAAAACCCTACCAATAAATTAAGATTACTCTTAAAATTATGATTCTTTAAATTAGTAATATGATTCCAATATCCCTACTATTACCTTTCCAATTTTAAAATATTTAGGTCCTTATGTTAAAAACAAGTAATAACAAAACATCCATGGAGGAGTCATAATTTCTGGATTCCAATTCTCCAGGTCTATTGCTTACCAACCGAATGACCTTGAGCAAGCACATAAATTTGTCTCCTCACTTAAAAACAGAGGTGATACTTGGCTACCAAACAAAGGTGATTTGAGGACAGAATTTTTAAAAACATCTGTGATCACACTTGGTAGATGTCAAATGTGCAGCATTATTGCTACCATTATTACATTGTGGCAAAAGCTACCATACAGAGTCTGAGAAGCGTGTGGAAGGCTGAGGACCTGGATTAATTTTTAAAAACTTTGTTTAACATATATTTGTAACAACCCTAAAATTTCTCTCATGGCAGAAACTTTAGTCTTAAATCGTGGTTACTTGTTTGATTAGGATTAACTTAGGACCCCTCCTAGGCTTCACACTTATTGAAGGCAGTCATGTTCCTCTGACTCAGCACAATCCCTCCACAGTCTTCTAAAAGTCTGTTTCAATTTAAAAGTTGACTTCAATGAGAATAAGTACTGAGATTTGTATTGATTTATGTGTAGTCAATTATTTCTAACCAAAGGTTACAAAATAGAACATTATAAAATTTTTAAAGTAGACACTAGCTATTAATAATTTATTTAAATTTAGCATTGAGGAAGCATAAGTTTCTGAAAAGGAAAGAACCCTCTGAGCAACAAGAATAAACTGAAAACTGTGATGGAACCTGTGGTAGGTAATGGAACCTGTGGTAGGTAGACACAACTCTCAGATGACTCATGCTCTGGTGTAATACTCTCCTCTTGCATGTGGGTGGCACCTGGGAATACGATATCGCTCTCATGACTATGTTATATGCAAAGGGAATTCTGTAGGTGTAATTAGGATCCCTAATCAAGTGACTCTAAGCTCATCAAAAGCAAGACTATCCTAGCTGGTCCTGACCTAATCAGGTGAGCCTTTTCAAAGGCCAGGGGCACCCCGCCTGGGGTCTGAGAGATCTTCCTGATGGCCATGAAGACATAAGTTGTCATGTTATGAGAGGACTATGGAAGGAGCCACAAGGAAAGGAGCTGAGGGAGGCCTCAAGAAGTTGAGAATGGTCCTCTGCTGGCAGCCAGCAAGCAGGTAAGATCTCAGACTTACACTCACAAGGAACTGAATTTTTCCAACACAGGAGTCTGAAGAGAAGCCTGGGCTCCAGAAATAAAGGCAGCTGGGCAGACACATCAATTGCAGCCTTGTGGTACTCTGGGCAGAGGACCCCTCTAGGCTGTGCCGGACTCTTGACCCAAGGGCACTGTGAGGTAATGAATGTGTATGTTGATTCTAAACTGCTAAACTTGTGGCAATTTGCTACACTGCACTGAAAAATAATACAGGTACTAATTAAAAAAACAATCAACTCCCCTTTTGAACTTATTCCTGTTCCCTTACTGCCACTCCACCCCATCTCAAGCAAGTATCCAAACCCCATCATGTACAGTTTTCATAATATTCTCACTCTGGTTTAATTTTGTTTTCTTTATCCATACTTTTGTATTCATTTTATTTCTTCAATTGCGTTAAAAATTGTTCCATTTTCTTTAAAAAATTTTTTATTTTTTTCTTTTTCATTTTATTTGTATGTTCCATTTTCTATGCAACATATAATATATATATTTAATTTATTTTATTATAGAGATGTGGGGTACAAGTCAGGATTAGGTACATAAGTAATCTACGTGCAGGTGAAGTTATATACTGGAAATATAAATCACCTCGATCACATCTGCATTTTGAAGTTTAATTGCCAAGCAAAAAAGCCTCTAGCCAGAAGTTTCTTTTTGCTGCTCTCAACAGTAATTGTGGAATCCCATGAGCAAGGTAAATAAGTGTCTCTTGGCCTATTTTCCCTTGTTCTTTTTTATGGGACTTCATTCACAAACTGCTTTTATTCTTGGTTCCAACTTTTCTGGAGGATTTGGATAGAGTATCTAGATTCAGAACCTGATTCAATAGCAATCATTCATTCTTTTTACACATACTATGTGGTAAGCACTATACCAGCTCTGTGTTTTCGATATACAAAAAAGTTATAATCCTCAGCTTAGGAAGTTACCAGTCTATAACCCAGAAATATATAATAATACACTGGCTGGGCTAGGTGGCTCAGCCTGTAATCCCAGCACTTTGGGAGGCCTAGGTGAGTGGATTGTCTGAGCCCGCAGGTTTGCAACCAGCCCGGGCAACTTGGTGAGACCTCTCTCTATAATTTAAAAAAAAAAAAATTAACCAGGCTTGGTAGCGCACGCCTGTAGTTCCAGCTGCTTGGAAAGGTGAGGTGGAAGGATCACCTGAACTCAGCAGATTGAGTAAGTGTGCCATGGCATTCCAGCCTGGACGGAGTGAGACTCCAACTCAAATAATAATAGTAATAATAATAATAATAATAATAATAAACTAAAGTGCTATGAAGAAACAAAAATGGGAAGCTAAGAGAACTGCTGTTGCCTCAATTCCTGCCTGGTAAATGCTGGCTAGAGCCAATTTCCCGCCAAGTATTTCCCAGAATCGTTCTTCCGAATGTGTCCTGGAAGTTAGCAACAGTGTTAAGTGCCTAGCCCAGATCTATGACTACCTTGCATTCCAGCTTTTTCTGCCTATGGATAAGGTATTTGCCAAATGACTGGCCAGCAAACTGAGGGCAGTCCTGAGGAGATCAGGCATCTCTTCTCCACCAGGGAGACCCAGGAAACATTTTAATGTTCAAGAGTGAATTATCAGAAAAAATAAAACAAGGCCCATGGAAAATATTCTTCAGGCCTAATAATGAGAAATAAAGGGTTTAGAAAAAAAGTTGAAAGAACCATTTCCCTAATTACTCCCCAAACAATATATTTTTAGATACTCTCTGATCTTGATGTCTCCAAAGAATAAAATATTCAATATCTGCCTATTCAACGAACATGTTGTTAGTTGTAGCACATGTAAAGAAAATGCTTTGGGGTATTCAACTAGTTGAGGAACAGAGCTCCAAGGGAAAGGAGCAGATTGGGGTACAGCTCTTCACTTCTAATACGAGACTGACTCTGACCTCTCTTTTCCTTTTTCTGGACAATAGTCAACTTACAGCATTTAAAAACACTGTTCAGTTTTTCCCATATGCTTCTCATCGCTGCACTAAAATCTTAAAGTAACAATCATCTTAAAAATTTGAAAAATATTTTCAGTTGGGACAGTGAAATTTGAAAAATAAAGACAAAAAAGTTTTTAAAAGTCCAACCAAACATGAGATTGCCAAGGGTACCAAAAATCTCTGATCTTAACTTCTGCTTAGGATTGACACAGGTCATTATTTAATGTTAAATATAGAAATACGTTCATTTATGTTCTTGTAGTATTATTATTCTGGTTTATACTTAAGTAGAGGCAGCAATTTAAAAATTCTATTGTGTTTTAAAAAAATAATTATAACATGAGTTTTGTTACCAGAATTGAGGTAAATGAGAATGGCCTCAAAAGTCTAGCTGAACAAGATGTATGTAAATTCTATAGTCAACAACTCCTTAGAAAGTTCCCATGATCTTAATGATATTCTCCCCACATGAAAAGAATCGATATTCTTTTATTGAGAAAATTATAAGTTTACAAGGAATAAAACTGAAAAAAATAGCATCTGTATTGTCCAGGCTCAGGACTAAACAGTCACTTAACTAAAATATTATGAGTTATCAAGACAATTACATGAATTTCTAGGTCTTACACAAATACGTTTCTTATAAGTACTTATTTACAAAAATAAATACTTCACATTAATAAGTCTTCTAAGTTTGGTAATACGAGTTTTAAACTTAAATGAATTTTCCTTTGTTATGATACTTATGATTATCAAGAAAAAGAATAAGTTTAAAACCAACAATTCAAAAAAAAAGGTCTTAGGCAGAGATGTAATTATTAATGTAAGAAAATTTCTTATGAAAAATCCACTGAGTTACTGTATCACTCATTTATAAACTATTTTCTGACAAGTGCAGTTATTAAAAGCCGACAGTATGTTTCACAAAATGTCAAGCAAATGAAGGTAATATAGAGGACTTTTTACCAATGCTTTTGCTAGTAGTTAGACTTCAGTAGCCTTTAGAGACCATTAAGTACCCTTTGGCTAATTGGCCAATGGTAGATTAATCCTCTTTTTATTCTAGCAACACTATTTTAACACTCTTATACTCTTGTCAGTGTAGAGCCTGAATGACAAAATAATATTGTGCATGAATAATAAGCAGAAAAGTTAAATTAACATTTCATGTTTCACATGTCATACCTATGTGTCAGAAGAACTTTCTTTTTAAGTCACTGACATTCAACTTTTTTAAACAATCTCATGTTGACATCTTATCGAGGCGAATCTTCCTAATTACTGCTAATTGCCTATCAAGAAAAAAAACTATTTTCATGAAGTGCAGTTGTCTGGTACAGATGAATCCAGCTCCAGTGAGCCCATTAAAGACAAAGCATGACACTTAAGGTGTTACTTTGTTATAAGGTCATACTAAAAATGGTTTGCAATTAACAAAGCACTTTTTATGGTGCTGAAAATGCCAATCTGTCTTGATGTGTTCAAATTAGATTCTATCAGAGAAATATGGATATCTGCATATGGATAAGAGATGCTGCTCTCTAATATTTACAAGGAGTTAAATTAATTCAACGCCCTTACACTTTGTAAATTGAGCTCCAGCTAATGTCTAATTGAATAATTATTTTATAAATATGTTTGAATATAATTTCAAAATGAAAAACACTATTATTTCAAATATCAAATTTTTCAAAACAGTTTAATAATACTTTTAATTCTCAAAACAGCCCAAAATACTGAAAGCATTTATCAAGCACCTTTAATTTGTATTGATAGTTTTGGCATTACATACATTTATAGTAAATTTTAATACTAGTATATATATAGAATTTAATACTAGTATATTTCAAAATAATCTAAGTAACTAAGCTAACACATTTTAACTGGATTTAAGTTAAACTACATTACTTAAACTTCTGTTCCCACAACTATGGGGAAAATAATGAACAGTAAAAATGAATTATGTGTAAAATTTAGAAACTAACTAATACAATTGACTTTCAAGTATTCATAGAAAAAAGTACTTGGCTATTCATAGCAAGAAGAGCTTAACTGTTGATTTGTTGTTCTTTCCAAAATTTCTGTTCAAATCACCAGAAGAAAAGTCCCTAGAAATCTAAATATCAAATACTATATACAGAGGCAAATAGTTGGAACCAGAAGTACACCCAGAATAATTCATCATCATCACTACCAAAAGACTTTCTCAATGACCATATGGTAATATTATGAGTTCAGTCACAGTCCTCCTAAACACTTGATTTACACACGGCATGCTTATTAATAACCATGAAGGGCCGGGCTCAGTGGCTCAGCCTGTAATCCCAGAGCTTTGGGAGGCCGAGGTGAGTAGATTGCCTGAGCTCGCGGGTTTGAGACCCGCTTGGGCAACTTGGCGAGACCTCATCTCTACAATAAATCAAAAATTAGCCGGGCGTGGTAGCGCACGCCTATAGTCCCAGCTACTTGGAAGGTTGAGGCAGAAGGATCACTGGAGCCCAGCAGGTCGAGGCTGCAGTGGCCGCTCCGGGAGCGACCACTGCACTCCAGTCTGGGTGACGGAGTGAGACTCCAACTCAAAATAAATAAATAAATAACCATGAAGTTCCAGTGCATACCCTGCCTGGGACTCCTTTCTCCAACAGGAACGAAAAAGAATGGCAATGTCATTTGATGTCCCAAAGGAGAAACTGTACAATGTGTTTCTGAGCCCTTTTTCACTCTCCTGCTTTCTGCTGCTTAAACTCACCTAATTGAACATAGAGGTATCTATTTCTCACATGTATCATATACACATGCCCATGTAATTCTGTTCTTCTCACCCCTTTTGTCAATATTTTTTTCAGTTGCTGAAGTTGAGTAGAGGGCAAAAAGGAAAGACTCCACTACAATTAGACTACTTAAGCAACCAAGAAAAAAATAAACATGCCAAATCAACAAAAATAATACCTAGTGTTTGAGGGTGATGTTAATGCTATATCTGTGTCTAAGTAAAGTACAGCCATACATTTTCAAGTAAAGTTACATGATTGAGTTATCAGGAACAGAGACTCTCAAATTCTGGAATATCTGCAAAAGTCTCTCAAAAACTGCTTCATTCTTCTCTAAACTTGGTTTTCCTAAAAATCTTATTTCAATACCTTTTTTTTCTGTCCTTGTGGGACACTCTTACAATAGTATTACTTTTTATTGTATTTTATCGCTCCAAAAGACCTTTGTGGACTAGCCCGAAGAAACAAATACCCATGTATAGTACTGTCACTAAAAGGCAGTGAGTCTTGACAATGAAAAATTGTTCATATACTTAATTTCTATATTGTCTTCAAAATAAAGGAATCAGTATTCCTTAGAATAATTTTTGACTTCCAAAAATTTACAATAGATCATATTTCTGAAATTTATCTTTTATAAAATAAAGCATTTTTCAATTAATAAACCCCTGAAAAATATGGATATAAACATTAACTTGATTTAAATTATACTCATATCATTTCTTAGGAATAATGCACTATCACATTAACCTAAATAAAATATTACTAACTTTTTGAGTTATAACCCAAAGGCTAAACATCATCATTGTAGCTCCAACTTTACCAATTTTATATATTCAAACAAGTGAAATATGAATGGCATTTTTTGGGGAGAGGGGGGTCAGGGTCTTACTCTCTTGCCCAGGCTGGAGTGCAGTGAAGTGAACATGGCTCATGACAGCCTCAAACTCCTGGGCTCAAGTGATCCTCTGCCTCAGCCTCCTGAGTAGGTGGGACTGCAGGCATGCACCACCACACTAATTGTTTACTTGTTGTAGAGACAAGGTCCCATTATGTTGCCCAGGCTGGTCTTGAACTCCTAGCCTCAAGTGATCCTCCTGCCTCAGCCTCCCAAAGTGCTGAGATTACAGGCATGAGCCACTCTACCCTGGATAATATCTTAATACTTAGACATTGAAATATCTAATAAGAACGTTGTTCTTTTTTCCCTTTTCTTCTGTGTTTAGCACTTTCTTAAGTATTTCATGCAGGGGTGGGCTGGCGGCAGCATAGGTTCTTAGAGCTTGGATATCTGGGAAGAATTTTAATTCTCCCTCACTGATGAAGCTTAACTTGGCTGGGTAGGTTATCCTTGGTTGAAATTGTTTGTCTTTTAGGACTTTGAAGATAGGGCTCCAAGCTCTGCTAGCCTGCAGGGTTTCTGTAGATAAATCTGCTGCTACTCTAATTGGTCTTCCATGGTAGGTGATCTGGCCTTTCTCTCGTGCTGCCTTTAGGATTTTTTCTTTTATACCTACTTTGCTTAGGCGAACTATTATGTGTCTAGGAGTTGGTCTCCGCATTTGTTGTCTTGCAGGGGTTCTCTGGATCTCTTGTGTTTGGATTTTTGCATCCCTTGTTAGATGGGGGACGTTTTTTGAATTATGTCATGAAAGGCTGTTCTAGTGTGGACTCTGTCTCTCTTTCTGCTTCAGGGAGACCAATCACCCTGAGGTTCGGTCTCTTGAAGTAGTCGCTCATCTCTTGAAGGTTTTGTTCTGCTTTTTTGAGCTTGCTTTCTGTGTTTTTGACCATTT
>CAUYQG010071453.1:0-32784 GCA_963574415.1 Tarsius wallacei | reverse complement strand
GTATGCTTATATTCTTGTATCTAAAAAATCATTTACACCGGGCTCGGTGGCTCAGCCTGTAATCCCGTGCTTTGGGAGGCTGAGGTGAGTGGATTGCCCGAGCCCGCGGGTTCGAGACCCGTCTGGGCAACTTGGCGAGACATCATCTCTACAATAAATCAAAAATTAGCCGGGCATGGTAGTGCATGCCTGTAGCTCCGGCTACTCGGAAGCTGAGGCGGAAGGATCGCCGGAGCCCAGCAGGTTGAGGCTGCGGTGGCTGGGAACGGCCACTGCACTCCAGTCTGGGCGACAGAGTGAGACTCCAACTCAAAAAACAAAAAACAAGCAAACAACAACAACAACAACAACAAAAACTAGCTTTTCTTTCCATGAAGAACAATACAGTGTAGGGGTTAAAAGCATAGATCTAGAGTCAGAAAACCTGTGCTTCCCGCCTGTACAAAGTTACTTGCATGCTTCATCTGTAAAGTGGTGATAATAGGAGTAAATTTCAGTGTTGCTATGAGGATTAAATGGAATTAAACACTTAGATAATAAAAGGCAAATAGTGAGTGTTCAGAAAATGTTTGGCATTACTGTCTGCATTCCAATCTTTTATAAATCTTAGTTTCTTCTCTATCAATAAATCAAAAGTTAATATTTTACATGTACATTTTCTGTTTCTAAATTTTGCTTTATAATTTATTAATAACACGGAATTTGACCTTATATTTAGGGCTATTAAGTTATTTGCTGGAAGCTTTCTGTGAGGTTGCACAACCTAAAATTATACCTGTAATTGCAACACTTTGGGAGGCTGAGGTGAGAAGATTGCTGAGGTGAGCCTGGGCAGCATAGCAGGACCTCGTCTATACAAACTAATAATAATAATAATAATAATAATTTTTTAACTAAAAATAATTATACTGTATAAAATTTTCTTATAACATTCAGCATCAGACAGAGACCCTGTCTGACTCCTTTTATTAATCTTATTATTCATTAATACTTTGACCATTTGATATTATTATTATTATTATTCTCTTTGCTTACTTTATTACTCAAACCATTAATTAAGTACATAGTATGATGACGTTCTAAACCTAAAAGTTTAAAAAGAAAAATTGAAATTGAAATACACTGGAAAGTCATATTTTGAAAATATCGAGGACCTTCATACCCACTGTAGTTTAATTAACGTTTCAGCGGTCCCTAACCTTTTTGGCATTAGGAACCTGTTTGTGGAAGACAACTTTTCCATAGACAGGAGGTGGGAGGAGGAGGTTTCAGGATGAATCAAGTGCACCAGGCATTAGAGTCTCATAAAAAGCAAGTAACCTAGATCCCTGGCATGCACAGTTCACAATGGGGTTCGTGCTCCCATGACAATCTAATGCCACCACTGGTCTGATGACAGGCAGAGCTCAGACGGTAATGTGAGTGATGGAAAGCAGGTGTAAATACAGATAAAGTTTTGCTCGTGGCCCACTGCTCACCTTCTGCTGTGCAGCCTGGTTCCAAACAGGTCACAGACCCATACCTGTCTGTGACCCGGGGGTTGGGGACCTCTATAGAACACTTAAAATCAAGCAAGAGTAATACACATTCTCTTCAAATGTACATAGGACATTGACCAAAAGAGACCAATTTTCTTTCCTTTTTTTTTTTAAATAAAGCTTTCACTTTGTATTTATTAGGGCTCTCTGATTAGAAATGAGAAAAAAATCCTCTTCATCTCGCTGACTTATACCAAAAAGAAGAATATTCTCACTGGAAAATTTCACCAGTACTGTAGTCTGTTTCAAAATTGGAGGTGATTTGTTTTTACAACTTAATGATTTATTGTAAAGACAATACTTTATGTGTCTACTATGCAGATTAAGAAATTGATCAACATTCCAGAAGTCCCCCGTCTTTCTGACCACTGCTTCTTCTGACCTTATTGTTATTAACCCCTTGCTTTCTAAGGATGCGACAACCCTAAACAAGGTAGCATAATTGCTCTTGGTTTTGAGCCCTGTATAGATGAAATCCAGTCTATATGTACTATATTGCATCTGGCTTTTTTTAAAGACTCTGATAAAATAATTTTCAATTTACTTAATAGGACTGAAATGATACGAAGTATGTGTTCTCACTGCAACAGAATTCAACTAAAAAACAATAACACAGAGATATCTTGTTCTAATTTTTAATTTTTATTTTAAAGTTGTGAGGTACAATCCAGGATTAGGTATATAAGTAGTAATCATACAGGCAAAGTTTGGGCCTCCCTTTGGCCCCACTTTGCCTGGTTTGAGATCAGGTACCCTTATCGATGTTATGTACCCTCCTGTCTCTCTCCACAAAGATATCTTAAAAGACTCCAAATAGTTGGAAATTAAACAATAAGCTTCTTAATAGCAAAAGGGACATTACAAATAATTTTTAACTGAGGGGAAAAAATTAGAAGTAGGAAGTGGCCAAAAAGAGGAAGTTTATAACTGTGTTTCTACCTTAATAGATAAAAAAAGAAAAAGAAATATCAACAATGTAGATATTAATAGAAAACAAGTAGAATTTATGTATATAGAAAGCAAAATTTAACTTGAAAAAAATTTTAAAGTCCAAAATTGACTCTTTGAAAAGACTAAAATAATTGATAAACCCGGGTTGACTGATCAAGAAAATGAGAAAGCACAAATTACTGATGTTAAAGGGATAATAAGGAAATATTTTTAGCAATCTCATAGCATTAAATTCAACAACTTAGATGAAATAAGTTATTTTAAGAACATAATTTATCATAGCTGTCATCAGATGAAATAGAAAATCTGACTAGCCCTTATCTGCTGAAGAAATTTTGTTAAGTATCTAAACCCTTTTCATGAAGATTTCTAGTTTAAATTGTTTCATTGAAGAGTTATACAAAATATTTACAGAAGAAAATAACACCACTATTAAACAGACTCTTAAAAAAAATGGAGTATTAGGAAACACTTCCCAATTCATTCTATAAGGCCAGAGTAATCTTAATATCAGACTTGACACATGTCCTTTACCAATATAAAAGCAAAACTAGTTAACAAAATTTTAGCAGTCTAAATCCAGAAATATTTTAAAAAGACAATATGTCAATAACCAAAAGTGGGGATTGGCCGATAAATGTGAGGTTGATCAAACATTTGAATGCCAATTGATATAATTCAACAAGTATTTGATCATTTCAATAGATGCAAAACAAGCATTTGACAACAATCACACTCATATCTGATTTTAAAAAGTCAGAAAATTAGGAATAGAAGGAATCCCCCAGTCTGAAAAAGGGCATTCATCAAAAACCAAATATTCTATTTAAAAATGAAATACTAGGCCACCCCCTCAGGTCCCCTCCCACTGTGGGAGCTTTTCTGACTTCTCAATAAATCCTGCTTTCAAAAAAAAAAAAGAAAGAAAGAAATACCAAGTACTTTTTTCTTAAGATAGATAACAAGGCAAAAGATGTCTACTCTCATCATTTCTGTTTAAAGGGATTGTTATGAATAACTCTATGCCAGTAAATTCAACAATGTTACTGTAGGTCCAGGTCTTTGTCAATACAATAGAGTGAGAAAAGAAAATTAAAGAAATAAAAATTGAGACAGGAGAGTTAAAAGAATCTCTACTTACCAGTGACCTGATTGTATATGTAGATAATTCTAAGGACTCCATAAAACAAGTAATAAGAATTATTCAAGGTTGAAAGACTTAAAATACAAGATTATTATATAAAAATCAACTGAGTTTCATATTCTAGGAAAACACAATTGGGCAATAAAATTTTATAAAATGTTATTTTCAACAGTGTCAAGTAATAAACTACTTGAGGCATAAAGTTAACAAAAGACATCACGAGGAATAAAAAAATTTGAGCTGTTTTTTTGGTAGATATTCATAAACTAAATTTAAAATGTATAAGGATACTCAAAGGACCTAGAATAGCCAAAACAATTTTGAAAAGCAATGAACACTGTGGTAAGAGTTTCATTAACCAATTTTAAGACTTAGAGAGAAAGCATAGCATCAGGAGAATGTGGTATTTATTGGGTAGACATGTAACTCAAAGGAACATAATCAGTCCAGAAATAGTTCCACTCATATGTGGTCAATATAATTTTTTAACAAAGGTGCCAAGGCAATTGAATGGACAAAGGAAAGCTTTTCAACATAGAATACTAAACAACTGGATATCCATATTTTTAAAAAAATGAACCTTTTTGTTTCTCATACCATATACAAAAATTAAGTCTGTTGATCACAGTTCTTTACGTAAAAACCGAAGCAATAAACTTGTAGATAAATCAGGGATTCTTTTTGTGACCCTGAGTAAGAAAAATATTTCTTTAATAGGACACATGCAAAATTTTTTTAAAGTGATTATTAAAATTAAATCTCTGATCTTCAAAAACATTATGAAATAATTTATAAGGCATCTGGCAAGAAAAATACAATAAAAACTTTGAAATAAAATTAATTTCACCTAAAAAAGAATTTAAATCATCTTAGGTAAATAACACACAAATTGAAGCATTGATAAATTAATTTATAAGCTCATTAAAAAAATTTAAAAGAAAGATGCAGTTAGGGAGAAAATATTCACAATACATATATGTGACAAGGGACTTGTATGAATACTATATAAAGAACTCTTACAATTCAATAAGAAACAAATTTTAAATGGGCAAAAGAAGATATGGAATACTCAACATTAGCATCATTAGTCATTAGGGAAATTCAAGGTAAAGCCACAATGAAATGCCGCTACATACTCATAATCATAACTAAAATGACAAAGTCCATTATCATCAATGTTGTTAAGGATGTGGAGCAACTAGAATTCTCATGTGCTTTTAGTGGAATTGTAGAATGTTATAGTAACATTGAAAAAGATTTTGGCAGTTTCTTATAAAATTGAACACATGCCTAACTCATAAGTAGCAATTCCGCTCCCAGGTATGTACCTAAAACTATTGAAAATACATATCCATTCGATGACTTGTTCAGAAATATCCATGGTAGTTTTACTCTCAGCAGCTCCAGCTGGTAACAACACAATTGTCAATCAACAATTGTGCTACTGTCATACAGTAGAATATTACTTAGCCATAAAAATGGAGTGAATGTTTTTAATCTCTACAATGTGGATGAATCTCAAAACTATCATGCTGAGTTAAAGAAACCAGACACAAATGAGTATATACTATAATTCTAGAGAAGACAAAAGTCATGTACAGAGATAAGATCAGTGGTTGCTGGAGAAAGAGGCATCAGTTAGTCATTCAGGAAGCTGACCTCAAGATGGTGGTGTTAGAATTATAAGAGATTCACTGCAGGCGGTACCTGTGATAAGCAGAAAGAAAACAGAAGCAAAAGTAGTCAGGAAAAAACCAAATGCAGTCTGATATCTCTGCAAGAGGAAGCAGAAGGAAAGAAAATTGGGCAGGAACAACCTCAGACTGCAGTGCAACTACCAGTAAGCCTTGGCTTGCAACACAGATTACTTATTGAGGAGTCATATATTGGGCACAAATGTCAGGGCCATAGTTCCCTTGCTGGTCTCAGTAGTTGGCTGGAGGTCAGCCTGGGTCCATATACTACAATGGATACCATCACTTGGCAGCTAATTGACTGTTGAATCCAGAGTCAAAAGGTGTACCTTCATGTCTATCCCATTGCACTTGGGTGGAGATGGGGAAGAGGGCATTGACTAGAAAAAAGCACAATGGAAATTTGGGAAAGACAATGAAAATATGTGACTTCTCAGTTGTAGTGAGAGTTATATAGGTTTATTATTGCATCAAAACTCTAGAAGTTTACATTTTAAATGAGTGACTATGTAAGCAAATGTGTGTGAAGACTTGTGACATTTAGCAAAGGACAAGAAAATGGACTTTGTTCTAAGTTAACAAACTGCAAAAATGTTACACTAAAGGGCTACTAATAATATACATTTTGAGAGGGTTCCAGTATCTGTCCAGTATACAATTTTGGACCTATAAAGTGGTTAGACAATTTGTTCAGGAGAATGAAACACTGAAGATCTGTCACAGGGTCCAGGGAAGTAAAATTTGAAGGATCTCTTGGCTAGATGAGATATTTAGCTTTCAGAACATGGGAGTGACATTGTGTTGATTATGATCTGATCTTCTTCCTTCTAAATTTGCTCCTCTTCTTATGATCTGTTGTTTCCATCATCTTCAACTGCCCTCTCTCTCACCCACCTTCTTCACTTCGAGTCAATCACCAAGTCCTGCGAGTTCCCTTTCTATGGACCATATTTCTAGAATTCATCTCAGAACTTCAAAATCTCTTAGGTGGATACTTGCACCAATGAGTCTCTGCTTTTCTCTTTATGCAATCATCCAAATCCGTGTATAACAGTTGTCAGAGTTGTCCCCACTTTCAGATTCAGCCTGTGTTCTTAGATGTTGCCCTGGCCATTCAAGACTCCAAAGCCAAACGTCAGCTGAGAGTTATCCCCGCTCCTCATCTTTTGCCTCTGTTGGTCCTCAGTTTCCCCTCTGGTTAGTTGGGGCTCCCTTTGGTACCTTCTGCATATCTTCTTGTAAATATTATGACTCATGATGTCTAGTAGCTGTGTTTAATAATTTATTTACATAATTAGACAGGAAACTTCCTGAAGGCAGATATTGTTATTCTCATTCAGGCATAAATCCTCAGCATTTATTTATTTATTTATTTTTTTTTTTGAGTTGGAGTCTCACTCTGTCACCCAGACTGGAGTGCAGTGGCCGCTCCCGGCCACCGCAACCTCGACCTGCTGGGCTCCGTCGATTCTTCCGTCTCAGCCTTCCAAGTAGCTGGAACTACAGGCGCGTGCTACCACGCCCGGCTAATTTTTTGATTTATTGTAGAGATGAGGTCTTGCTTGCCCAGGCGGGTCTCGAACCTGTGGACTCAGGCAATCCACTCACCTCAGCCTCCCAAAGGCGCGGGATTACAGGCTGAGTCACCGAGCCTGGCTACTCCTCAGCATTTAAAACGTTCCTAAACATAGAAGATCCCCAAGTGAAATCAATTTATATTTAATTGGTTGCTTCTCTTTTGCTTTAATTTATTTTCAACAAAGAGTAAACATTTTTATCTTTTTATCATGTAAAATAAGTAACACTAAGGTTTGACATAAATTTTAGGAAAACTGAAGATGCTACTTCCTAAAAATTTTCTTCCGGTATTCTTCCTAAGTATATTTACATATGGAGTGAAATGATAGAAAACAATTAAGAGTCTCCGTCTCTTCCTTGAAGTGATATTAAAAAATAAGGCTTAAGAATAATTTGAATTCTCACCACTTTTGATCAGGGTAGATCTCAAGTTAAAATTTTCTATTCTAATGCAAATAAGTTTTATAGGAATACCACCACAGAAAAATTTCTAAATTTGATTGTTTTTGGAAGAAGATATGGATTTGCTTTTCTTGGAATATTAGTTGAAGACTTAGTCTCAATTTGTTCTAGTCTATTTCTCCACAATAAGTTTGAGTCAATTTTATGTGTTAGTATTTCTCTTTGTTACCTTCCATCCAAAGTGAACAAGTTTTACCTTGACCTTTAAGCAGTAACAGCTACTTTATGTGAAGTGAAGATCTCCATTTGAAGATCAGTAGCTCAGGGTCCTTTCTAACACCTTAGCAATAGAAGGAGAAATATGATTTCCATTGGATGACTTGGTAATATTTCTAATTATAATACCATATTATAAAGAAAAATTTGTGCAGTGATAATTGAAGCAATTTCTTGGGATCATCATGTATAATATACTTTTTAACAGTTAAGTTCACTCTGTATAGGTTAAGTAATCCCCAAATAATAATTGAGTGGTGAATGAGTTCTAGATTATAGTGTGATGAGAACTAAAATAACTTTAAGTTTATTATATGGGAAATAAATGGAAGAAAATACACTAAAGTGCTGCTGACTTCTTTTCTCTCTTCACAAGTGTTTCTCATAGCCAATATGATTACTACTCTTAAGTAAAAAAATAAGCAAAGTATGAATCTATAAAGGTTAAAATTATGGGAGTTAAGGATGACTTATTCTCCTTCAATCTCCAAAATCCTAAGACTGTTTACTTGTTATCACAAGAGTGCTCTCTAACTCTACCTCCACAGTGTCAATTCAGGTCTTCACAATAACTTTCTATCTCCTTTCTGTCACTATAGCGTGTCCCTGCTACATCCCGGTTTTGTACTAGTCACACACTGCAAACTCTAGGCAAGAGCCTCTTCTCAGGTTTTCAGTCTGAGGCTTGTGAACATGTATTAGGACAGCGAATGGTCTTCAGGACCTTGGTAGGCCCTTGGACACTTTATGCAAAGTGCTGTTAGTATGTAGGAATGTGCAATATTTGAGGAAGTGTGCATGGCTTTCATCAGGTTCTAACAGGTGCAAATAACACCTAGAACATTAAGAAATTCTACTGTAAGGAGAGTTCAAAACTTCTCTCATCCCTGCTACCAACATCCTGTTTTGAGCTCTGAAACTGAATCTGTAAGAACCCATGACAGAACCATCATAATAGTGGGCACATCTTTAGATGGTAGAATGAAATGTCCCTAAGTTTCTCTTTCTGCATATGACTGACATTCACTGAACATTTCTTCAGATCTTACTTTTTACCAGACACTTCTCTAGGTACTGGAGGTACAGAGGCAAGGCATACAAGATTCTGCCTTTATGAAACAATGAAAAAGTATACTGCTAGGGTGGGGGTGAGGACACAACATCCATAAGGATACCTGATCTCAAACCAGGCAAAGTGAGGACCAAAGGGATGCCCAAACTTTACCTGTACAATGTTCACTTATATACCTAATTGTGAATTGTACCCTACCTCTTTAAAATAAAATATTAAAAAAGAAACAATGAATAAATGAGCAAAAACAAAAACAAAACAAACATAAAAGGGAAATTGGATAACTATAGGTGCTATGAAGAAATAATACAGAATGCCTTCTTAGTAAATAATAATCATACTAGTTGTTCATACTATGTGTTTGACACTATGCTACTAGGTAATTATAAACATAACCTTAATTAACCCTCAAGAAGGTATCTTGGCATTAATATCCCAGGCTTACATATGAAACTTAAACTGTCTAAGTATCTTTCCCCAGATAACAATTACTAAGTGGCAGAACAAAAAATTTAACTCATTCGTTTATTAACCCATGTTGAGTGAGTGCCTATTATGTGTCGCGCATCATTCTAAGGCATTTGGATATAGTTATGAACAAAGCAAATAAAAATCCCTTTCCTCAGGGAGTTAATATTTTCACTGATGTTAGGAAAGCAATAATCGGAAATATAAGTATTATACATAGGATGCTGGCTCATGATAAGTTATGCATGGTCTGAAGAAGCAGAAAAGGTGGAGGCAGATTCTCTTCCAGAGTCTTCCAAAAGGTGCACAGTTCTGCCGATACCTTAATTTAAACCCAATGAGACCTCTATTGGACTTCAAACTGACAATTCTCTAATATAATACGTTTGAGTTGTTTTAAGCCACCCAATGTGTGGTAATTCATTGTAGCAGCAATAAAAAATGAATAATATGTCAAAATAATTTATATCATACAACAATAAAATGTGTGACAGGTAATACCTAGAAAACTGTTGTAAATGCCAAACAAGATAATGTATTTAAAACATTTATCTGGGTGCAGTGATACTTTGGGAGGCTGAGGAGGGAGATTCACTTGAGCCCAGGAGTTCAAGACCAGCTGGGTAACATAGTGAGATCTTGTCTCTACAAAAAAATACAAAAATTAGCCAGGTTGCTGGTGAGTATCTTAATCCCAGCTACTTTGGGGGCTGAGGCAGAAAGATCTCTTGAGCTGAGAAGGTCGAGGCTGCTGTGAGCCAAGATCATGCCACTGTGCTCCAGTCTGGAGAACAAAGACCCTATCTCAAAAAAAAAAAAAAAAATTATTTAGGCCAATATTTGACATAAAGCAATTCATGCTCTAATATCATCATTATCTTCATCAAAATTTAGGAGTATTTAAGTATTTAAGGAGATATAAGAAAATTTCCTTGCTGAAGTAGAATTTATAATAGAGTATATACCAGTAGATAACAAATACCAGATCAAGGAAAACAAAATGTCTTATTGGATTAAATTTTATTTAAAAAACAATAAGAGAGCCATGATAGGCTTTTAAGAGAAAAATGCAAACTATAGGATAGTTTAGTTTCAGATAGTTTAGTCACATTACCCTGACTATGGTATGTGTAAGAATAAAGGAATGATGGAAGCATCAGGAAACTAACAAACGCTTTATATATTAGTGTCAGAGTCATGACTGGAGGATCTGCCTTGAGAATAGAGGAATTTTACCAAAAGTAAGCCAAGGAGATTGTGTTAATTTGGGAGAGAATCCATAGAATGATTCTCAGACCAGACAGACGTTGGGCTGTTGTGAAGGAACTTGGTAGGTTCTATGGAGAAATATCAGGGAGAAATTGAAGAAGGTGGCCCCAACAATCCTGTTCTACCACTATCTTATGGCTCTGGCAAGCCACTTAGCCCTGGGTATCCTGTTCCCCCATTTGTAAATATGAGGACGTGTGTTATAGGATCTCTAGTGTTCTTTGCTGCTGAAAAATGGTATAACCTCCCATTGTCTGCATAGTGGAAATTAGCTATTCTATTATGAATATTCTAAATGTATGGGGTATCAAAAATACTCATTTTAAAACCGAACATACAAAAATTATACATTCTAGAAACAAACACAGGTAATATTTAAATTCTATATGGCTTTTTTCTCTTCAGAAGAATCTGTAATACAAACCATCCAGAGGAGAGAAAATTTTGTGATGTTCTTAGTACAAGTTAAAAAGATTTGCTTCCTCAAGTTGAAAAGACCTTTTCATTTTTTTTTTCAAGTAAAAGCAATTTGAAAGGGTTAATATCCATGTTTAAAGGTAGTCAGGTTAAAATTTTTTGTTGGCAGGTCATTTTTACCATTAGGAATCATATAACATAGAAGCAAGAAATTCACCAAAAACCAGAGAATTGTAATCAGCATGACTTTGAGGCAACAATATATCATCACCTTTTAGCGGGGTAAGTGGTGGTGACAGACGGAGTGGAGGAAGGAGAAGGGATTAATAACATGTTGCTTTGTAGACAGAAAAACTCATTCTTCATTTTTGTTACACAAAATCACAGCTGTGCAGAATTTATTACCTTATTCTTCTGAGACAAGAAAAAAAGCCAGAAAAGGAAATCAACAATTTGCTCTGTACACACCCAGAGAATAGTATGAGAGACCTATCTATCAATGACTTTAGCTTTGACCTGAGGAAAGTGCCTCTTAAGAAAAACAAATTAATTCAATGACTGTTCTACTTAATCTTTGACCCTTATTTTATGAGATTTTTCCATTTGCTATGCCGAGCTGTCTCAATTACATCTGTTGTGCTTCCTGAAGTAGGTAAAGAGGAGACCACAAATATTACATACCACGTACATCTTTAGTAGCATACACATATTTAGCAACTACTGTGTACATATATCAAAACACTACTTAAATATAGATAATACAGTTAGTTCTCACTAATGTCAGAGAGCATGCTATAAAATACTGAATCCGGGCAGTTGAAGACATTGAATAATAACTATTATTTTGAACTAGCTTGCAATGCTCCAGTTAGTATATTAAATTGATATCTGATGAATATATGTGTGTGTGTGCTTATATAGATAGCAGAGATGATTTTTTTATGAGTTCTGCAGGGTTTCATCACTCAGATAGGCTGTTGCTGGAATTGTTTCTCCACTTTCCATTATTTTATTGTTCTTAGTCATTGTTCCTACCTCTTCCCCCTCTTTTTCCACCATAACTTCTGTCACCAAAGCCATGGACCCTTTCTTGCCAATTGCTGCTGCAGGCCAAGAACACAAAGGCTTAGGTAGCATCCATTTTCTGGTGTCCAGTACTTAGACCACAGGTACTGTGCAAGGTTGCTTATGAAGACTCAGTCCCTTACTTTTATCTTTTGAAAACTCTTCCCTGTCCAGAGCCTCGGGGCTTCTTATCTTGCTATTAAGAACTAGGAGAACTTACTGCTGAGAACTAGCATAACTAACACAACTTGAACTTGTAGAAAAACGTGGGTCTTGAGGATGGATTTTTAGGATTTATTGATTAGAAATGTAGCATTAATAATACAGTGTTATAGTTTTATGACATAATGGATACAAAAGTTTGTTTTGGATTTGCCTTGGTAACTAAAAGACATCCTTAATGTAATTTCTGTGCTGGAAATAAGTTCTTTGTCCAGACAAAAGACATATAAACATGTGGGGAGGAAACAACAATTGAGAAGACAGTGCTTGAGGTAACTATGTTCTCTTCCTGAATAGTTTTAAATCATGATTTGTTTTCTTATATATCCTCATTTGACGTGCTGCTTCATAGTCTAATTTAATAGCATTATAGCAGATATTAAAGAAACCTTTACTTTCCTGTTAATTTAGCAAACTACTTGACAAAATTTTATATATAGTACCTTAATCAAGAGATTTTATAAAATTATTTAACATAATAAATAGATGTTGAAATTATTTAAAACCTAAATTATTATTGTACTAAATAAGATACTGCTAAGAATCAGTCCTGTCTTTATTCATTTGTGAAAATTTTTGGCAAGCTATTGTGAATGTTCAAGAAAGGGAATGTATTTTTAGCAGGAATCTTATACCTCCTACATAGAAATGAAACATTTACTGACACATCTATGAGACAAAATGTTACTGAATGTGTACTATACACTTCTTATAAACCTCTTTTCTTCTGTAGCTATATTTCAGAGAAAAGCTTTGCTTTGACAAAAAAAAAATCATGTTGGCTTACACATATATTTTATAAGTAAGACATGTTTGGTTTGTGATAAAATGTATAAAAAGATAAAAATGCTAAGCACACATAAATAAGACCTTGTTGCTAATCTGAGTATACTACTGGGCAATTGAAAAGAACATTTAGTGTTCTCATGTAGCCTTTAGACTGTCTCAAGCCTGGGAAGATATTTTACAACCAAAGGAGCAAGAGAGGAAAGTTTTAGATTTTAATCTGAGTGAAGAATTCAGCTTTGTGTACCTGATCCTGTTATTTTTAGAGGGAGCAATAATTGCTGGTCAGCAAGGAGATTTATAAGTGTAGGCAGCCAACTCTGATGCCTCAATCTGCTTATTATTATTTTATTAATTATTATTTTATATGATTATTATTTTATTAATATTACTATTGTTTTAAACTCAGAATTTTGAGCAAATGTAAATGACCACATTAGGAAACCTCTGGGGATGTTTTTGCTTCTTAAAAGTGTACTTGCTGTCATTTCTTTTCGTGTAGCATTCTATTAAAAATGAATCCATTCATCCAGCTTCCCTTGCCTTTTCTGTTTCCCCTCCATATTCCCATTTCCCTCCTCTCTTGGTATGGAGACATGGAAACATCAGTGGCTACTGTCTGCACAAACCTGGTGATAAGGGGAGGAGGTGCTAGGCAGAAATCAAGGGCAATGTGCCCAGCAGTCTAGGAAATGGGAGGGGAGGAGAGGGATGCAAAGATTGTGGGTGAAAGAGGAAGCCAGAGTAGTTGTGATACTTACTATGCTGAACAAATGGTTAGGCAAACAACAAGCATATAATAAGTTCATCAGCTTCTGGTTTGAATGGCAGTATTGTGTCAGTGTTGACCTCCTGGTTGTGGGAGTTTTCTTGCCATCATGCCAAAACACACACACACACACACACACACACACACACACACACACACACACACAACACACTCACACACACATTAGGCAGGGAGAGCAAGTGAAGTAAGATATTAATAATTAAGGATTCTGGGCAAAGGGCATTTGGGGACTCTGTACTATAATTGAAATTTTTCTGGAGATTTGAATTTATTTCAAATTTTTTTAAAAAAATCAAACTACAAAAAAGGTATTAATTTGTTTACTGCTGAATATCTGTATATTAAATACTGTAGAATGAACTTCTATAAATGCTCAAGCACAGAAGTTTATTCCCATTTCACGTAAGTCAATAGTAGGTGTTTTTTGACTGGTGAGTTTATCCTTTACGGTGATCCAGAGATCCAAACTCCTCCCATGTTGCAGCCCTGCCATCTTCCAGGGGGAGGCATCCATCCCCATTCAAAGTAGCATACATTATTTCCTTTCTTGCTCCTCTTGATACTGGCCATAACTGATTCAAGGTGGACTGGAAAATGTAGTATATAGCCACATGCCTTGACAAGGAAAGAAGAACAGATTTTTGGTGGACAGCTAGCAGACTCTGATACAACCTGTTATTGAGCACTACATGTGGACAGATACCAACTAGAAGGAGAGTCTTCTCTCTTCAGCAAAAATAAACTCCACACCTCTTCTTTGATTGGAGCTGAGATAGGTGATAAGGATATAAATATTTTATAAGAAGACACTTCTGTCAATGAGCTCACGAAGAATGAATATGTGGAACATAATCACACCTACATAGATCTTGTGCTATTTTGTTAAAGTGAAATATCCTTTTGAGTACAACTTGCAATACCTTTCTGTGGGATGGTTAAAAGTCATTTTTGAATGTTATTGCATCAAAGACATGAAGAAGATGCTTGGGGTTGGGGACTTGATAATTATAGTTAAAAGCCATTCTTTTTTTGTTTGTTTGTTTTTAGTCTTACTTTTTTATGTTTAAACATATTTATGTTTGCAAACATTCAAGAGGTAAAGACTATGTTTTTACAACCATGACAAGAATAAAACATGTTAGTAATGCAAATGCTACATTTTCCACAATCAACTAATCATGTTAACAACTTTGCATGGAAGGACATTGGGATTGATCTGGCCAAGTGTGCAGACATGGCCAAAATGTGGAGAAGTCCATCTGTGTTGTAAATCTTTGTATCCACTCTTATCCAAATGCTGCTTAAGTTTGCATTAGTGGGTGTATTTTGGAGGTCAGCCACCCTCTTGGCTAAATCATCATCACCTTTATAACAAATCTATACACAGTTCTCACTGAAACATATTTAGACATTGCCCTACTGGGAATTTTTTCAAGTAATTAATGTACAGCTTGGGTATCAGCTTGATTTTCGCTTCTTGGAAACAATTCACTCTTAGCAGCATCTAACACCACAGGAGCACTTAAAGCCTGTATGGATATTAGTTCAGAACTTTCTTTTGTTGTTTATCTCTGAGTTATATTTTCTCTGCTATTCCTCTTTGACTTCCCTACTGAAACTCAAATAGTATTTTGGTACGTAACATTTATTTATGAAAAAAAAAAAAAAAAAACAGTGGAAGTATTTACTTTTGTTTATACCTAACCTTTTAATAAACTTAATTTTAAGCTCCATTTAATTGTTCTGTTGTCATATACATGAGACGTTCTGCAGTCACAATTTTTAGTTGCTATCAGAACATTATACAACACTGTGACTTCTGATGGAGATGAAGACCTTGAAAATGTGTTTAATATGAAGTGTTTCACCTAACATTTGGTGCATGTGGCAGCATAGCAACCTACTGTTTGGCTCTGCTATAATCTATTTACTCACCCATTCTACCTTTATTTCAATCTAAAGGAATAATTATTTTAATCACAATCATATACAAATCCATATGCAACAAACAACAGGGCAAACCATCAGTCCCACATTTACAGTATGGTATAAAGAGTATCCTGGTGGAGGGAGTTCTATATCTGAAGACAGCTGGCATTGGTTTGAGGCCCAGATTTGCTCCCACTGATGTGCCTCTGATCAAATCATGTGACCACTTTGGCTTCAGTTTATATGTCAATGAAATGCTATTCACCAGTTTTTGAACATGGAGACTTTCTGTAATTTTTACATATTATACACAATGTGTTGATGAACATCCTTACAACTAAATCTTGATTTACGTCTTCATCAATTCCCTAGAAAAGATTAGAGAAGTAAATATTGAAGAACAATTGAAAACTCCTGAGGCACAATAGATGCACTGTACTTAGTAAATACTTTTCATATTTTAATTTACTTACCATCTTGCCTTTCCAATAGTTTCCTGAACACATGAATATAAGGTTACTAAGAAGTTAGTAGAATCTTATAAAATCATATAACTGTATATAATATTTTTTTGACTTGGAGTCTCACTCTGTTGCCCAGGCTAGAGTGCAGTGGCACACTCACGATCACCCCAGCGTCGACCTGCTGGGCTCCGGTGATCCTTCCGCCTCATCCTTCCAAGTAGCTGGAACTACAGGCACACACTACCACTCCCAGCTAATTTTTCTTTTTAATTTATTGTAGAGATGTGGTCCCACCAAGTTGCTCAGACTGGTCTTGAACCCACGGGCTCAGGCAATCCACTCGCCTCGGCCTCCCAAAGTGCTGGGATTATAGGCTGAGCCACCAAGCCTGGCCAATTTTTTTATGTCAATGGAACCACCTGATATTTTGAAAGTAATTTAGGAATTATAATCAGTAGCACATAATTTAAGAGCTCTGTGACCTTTTTCGTGTCATTTACTCTCTATGAATCTTATGTCTAATAAGAGGGCTATTATATATAGTATACATACATGCATGTATTATACATGCATATATATAATAATGTATAATAATAGGGTTCATGTGAAAATCCAATTAAAACATGTGAAAGTACTTTATAAGCAGAAAACACTATGTATTTTATTACTATAATAATTTTTTATTAAATGGTCAAAATCAGTTTTTAATCTTTAGTTTCTACTTCAGGTTATATTGGCTTTTCTTCCATTTTTGTTAAAATGAGTGAATAAAGTATTTTTCCTCGTAAAAAATATTGACCACTGCTTTTTAATCAAATATGTTAAGTATGTTTTTACAGTAGCATTAGACATGGTGAAATTTGAAGTTTTTAAAATAGAGGACAGACTTATGAGCTGGATTAAAAGTAATCAAATGAAAAAATGGACTTATATGAAGTATCTCCAAAAACATTTAGTCTCTAAGAAGAGCCAATTTTATGAAAAATCAGACTTGTGTGTCATGGACATTTCAAAATAAATCTAACTCGCTTGGTACAGTTTTAAAGAGGGGAAAGAAAAAACCCATCTGAGAATCTCTGGAATTCTGCCGACAGCATCACTTGGCATTTTATTCCACCTTCTGGGTGCAGTTGATTGACAGCAGTGATATGGTGCCAAGGGTATAGTGGGACTAGGAGGAGAAAACTGAAGAATGCAGTGTTCTTGCTCCTGAGGAACAGCTTGATTCTTTAAAAACAAGAAGAATGCTGGGCTCGGTAGCTCATGCCTGTAATCCCAGCATTTTGGGAAGCAGAGATGAGAAGATTACCTGAGTCCAGGTGTTCAAGACTAGCCTGGAAAACTCGGCGAGATGTCATCTATACAGTTAAAAAAAAAATGACTGGGCATGATGTTGTGCGCTTGTGGTTCCAGTCACTTGGAAGGCTGAGGTGGAAGGATCACCTGAGCCCAGCAGGTCGAGGCTGCAGTGGCTGAGAAAGTGCCACTGCATTCGAGCCTGGGTGACAGAGTGAGACTCCTACTCTAAATAAATAAATAAGTGAAGATTTTGCCACTTCTTTTCACAGACCTACGTTATATGATTTGTGAGCTCAATCTGAATAAACACTGCTTGATAAATATTGATTCCATATTTCTAAATATAGAATTTCTAACTTTGGAGTCTCATTCCATATTTCTAAAATAGAGTTATTTTGTGTTAAATTTATGTACGTCAGTTAAAATGACTAGTAACCATTCAGATATTTTAAATAAAATATGCTACCTTTACAAAAGCAAAGTGATTGGATTCTTAAGTTTTATAGTCAAGTAGAATACTATCAATTCTAAATAAGTTTCTAGGATTTGCTGAGCTTTTACTACCTTGAGAAGGATCAACCTAAGACGAATTTTCATGAAGACATCTCTCTACACACAGCAGTGTTACGTTTAGAGATCACCACCTGAAATTTTTTATAAATGCATATTGAATTCCTGATACTGGTTTCCAGATGTAATAATGGCTGCAGAACCACCCATCTTGGTGTTGGAAGGAGCCATTTAGGCCCTCATCTTCAGACTCATCTTACCCAGAGTAATTAACTGACTCATCCAAGGTATCAAAACTAGAAAGTGGTAAGATTGACACTAGAATAAGTATTGCTTTCCCTAGTGCAGTAATCTCCTTATTTTGAAACCTTCTATGTGCTGAAGGTATAGAAGATTCTTTCTGCTGATGATATCCTTTTTCTCAATCTGTTTATATTTTCAAGCAAAGGAGATTCGAACTTCTTGCTCCCCATTTTCAACCCATCTTAGAAGGAACCATGTTTATACTTGTTTTTAAAATCCTCTCTTTTTTACCTGCAAGATGCTTGATGGTGATGACATGTAATATAAATGTTTCTTTCACTCCAAGGCAAAGTCTCTCTGTTCATTAGTGGAAATATTCCGTATGATCAAGTGTGGAAATTTTCTTTAACAGGAACTTTCAAGTCTTATTTGTCTCTCCTCATAATAGCAATCTGAGCTTTGTGGTCCCATATTCTCCTAGTGCCTGTCTTTAAGTCTGTTTTTTCATAGATAAAGGAAGGATGTCACATGGCATTTTCTATGAGACCTGGAATGCTTATGCATGATGGCAACAGGTTCTCCAGGAACCAACAGCTATCCATCCATTTGTCATCCTCCTATGCATCCATTGCTTCAGCTGATAATTACTGACTACTATTGAGTTGCCCTTGGATTTAGTTTCTGTCATTCTGCCACGAGGAAGTACAGGACGTGTCACAGCATACTCTTTTCTCCACTTTTCCCTCCCCTTATTAGTGTATTACCTTCCATCTTGTTTAGCCCTGATCCTGACCTCTTTGTTGTACTTTAGATTTTTTTATTGTTCAAATTTACTTCTGCAGCACATATCATTCTCTTGGTCACTTTGATTGCTTGTTCATTTATAAAGTTTACTCAGAAAAATGACCCAAAATGATTATTGAAAATCACAGACCATAAACTATAATACTGTGTATTGTATTCTAGTGTAGGATAATATTATTTATAAATAGTTTAAAGGGTATTAAATATAGATATTGAAAAAAGATATAAGTGCAATATAAATAATATGAATAGTTTTATTACTCCTTCTCATTCTCCAGGATGGCATTTTTAAAAAGTAAAATATGTCTTTAGATGTCCATTCTGGAAGAAAGGTCCCTGGTTATAAGTGCATTTCTCCATAAAGTTTATAAGTCCACAGTTAGAATATAGTCTCATAAAGTATCCACTTAACTTAGGAGCACTTAATGGCAAATATTGTGTTTTATTTCTTCAAAAGAAATATTTAAAAATTTTAGTGAAGGTAGTGAAGCTAGAAATAATATACTGTTTAAATCTCATTTTTATTTCACAAGTGAATAATGTTGAAACATTTTCCCATAATGTAGCCTTAACTATACTTTCATTTGTACTCAAGAAAATATATCTTTTCTACTATTTAAGAGCCATATTTGTAGATCAATGCTAAATTGAGTATGAAAAAAAATTTGGCTTAATTCCCAATGGCCTATTTACTTGACCACAGGAACAATAGTAGTAGAAATAGGTAATGACATAAGATTGCCAAGCCCAAGTAAAAGTGTGTAATCCATCAACAGTATATATGTAAAGATTAAGAAGAAACGTGCGTTTTCTCAAGTCATCTCTGTTAAAAAAAAAAAAAAGATTAAATAGGCGTATAGACGTTTGACCTGGAAAATACATTGCAGACTCAATCTGCTTGTTTTCCCTGCTCTCTAGTAAAGTGTATCAAATATCTGGAACCTGGAACTGATGTTCCCATTCTTAAATCTTTCTTAATATTCTATTGATAACTGGAACAAGCATAATTTCTTATCTTAACCTGTTCCTCCAGCTTCTGAGTGGTAGGTCCTTCAAGTAGATTTTGATTGGAGGATAAATAATAATTTAACTATTGATGGAAGTTAGTATTAGAATTAGGCTCGTAATTTTAAGGAATAAAATAGTTCTAGAAAAATTTGCATTTAAGGCATTGGTATGACAAAACATGTTTGCCTATGCATACAGAAACAATCAATTTCATATGGATGCTTGTGTTCACAAAGCATTAACCACCAAGGGCTTCCTACTGTTGCTTCAGAGAGCGCTAGCAACAAAAGAAATTTTTCAAAGGTATAAAGAATTTTTTAAAAATGCTTATAGGTGTTGGTTCAGATAAAGCAGGGCATTTTCAATTGGTAATAGGTTTTAAAAATTAAAATGAGTTCAGAATGTAGGTCATTAACCTTGATATATTATTTGCTGTCATGATTCTGTCATGATTATAAACCATCTGTTCTCAAATCTAAAGTCTTTTTTCTTTTCTAGATCACACTCATTCTCACATTACTAAAATAATTTCACTGTGTTTAAAGACATGAAAACTGTAAAAGTAACACCTTTCACATTATTATCATTTTTAATAAAGAATTTCTCACAAGACAGAGAAAGAAACCATTTATGTATTTGTTTTTTATAACAGTTCTAAGTGGTTTCTGGCTATGTACACAAAAAATACATGTGGGAGAAAAAAGCAAAAGTCAGGTATTTGGTTATATTTGCTTTGAGAATTATGTTATATGAAATAAATATTAATGATTTTTTGTGTTCTTATTTAAAAACAAGGCATGAAAATTTTTTTAAATATCTAAGGCCTGTATACAGTCCTTAAGTCAAGCTGGGCACCACTGTTGTCAGTAAAATACTGCTCGATTGTCTTATTATATATAGACAATATAGACTATGTTGTCATATTATTAAGTTGAGAACATAAGAAGAGGGCCTTTTGTTTAAGATAAATGTGTGCTGCCATCAGGATTCTGCACTCACTTGGATACATACCCGAAATTATTTTTTGGAGGGTGGGCCCCTTGTAGTACAGGCTTCCCCTGCTAGGTAAGTGTTCTAGGAACCCATCAGCATCCATGTAACAGCTAGCATTGTTGGGAAAGGCTACATTTGGCTTCAGTTAATTTTCTTTTTGGAGATTCTTTCAATGCATTTGCTCATTTCAAGATGGGTAATTTGCACGGACAAGCCATCCCCACTGCGCTGAGTGTTCAGCAGTTTTTGACCCAAAACTCCTGAATCCAGTGCCCCACTCTCCCTATTCATCTGAACTAGTTCCAAGCTACTTTCTTTCTTTGTGGATGAAAAGTCCTCAAAGGGAAACATTCTGCTGATATGGAAGAGGTGAAACAAAATGGCAGAAGCACCAAAAGACATCAAAATTGACAAGTTCAAAAATCATTTTGAGCAATGGAAAAAGTATCTGTATTGCACCAAACAAAGTGTACTTTGAAGGTGACTGAAGTTTAAACATGTAAGAATGAATACATAATTTTTAATACATATATTCCAGGTTTTGGGGGGGTTCCCCTTTGTAGTTCTCATTTTTCATGAATGGTGTTGTTGCATTATACCAAGATATCTATCTCTTGTGACTGCAGCTTGTGCTACAATAGAACTCATTAGGCTTAGTGATGCTCTCACTGTGTGTAGAAAAGCAAATACATGTCCTGGGTGAAGCTATGGGTCTATAAAGGCTTTACCTTTGAGAGCAGAGTTCAAACTAGGAAGCGACAGATTTCTAGTTGCTTTTTTGCAGATTAGTGAACTATATTTTATACTTTACCTGCAAGATATTATTTATGCAAATCTTGTTACTAAATACAGCCAGTTGATGAATCAATCAACTGATTGGTACTCGGTTCTTATATTTTATTTAGAGCATATGTAAGACCTTATACATAAGGCTATTTATACAAAGAAGTATAATTCAATTCAGCACTCACTTATTGGGCCTCCACTCAACTGTTCTCAAGGCTCTATAATCTAATTGATAAGAGAGGTTAAATAATCAGTTAATTATAGCAGCAGATCACTACTGACTTAATGAATAATAAAATAATGTAATTACAATTAATGCAATAATAGATGAAACAAATACTCTATGGGTACTGTAGATAATAATTTTGAAGAATAAATAATTGTATACAAAGCTAATTGTTTGGCAAGGTTTAATCAGATCTTTAAAAACTCTGAGTGAGAGAACTAACAAATAGCATGATGAGATTGAAGCTTTAAATAACTAATCTGATGGCAGAATTAACATGCAGAATGTTTTAAGAGAAGAGGTTAGAGGTAGGGATGACATCTTGAAGACCATAATAGATTCATCTAAACATCTCAGATTTTGGGTTGCTTTTTTAAAAAGTGTATTCTAATTTTATAAATTCTAACTAACATGCAGCTGACCCTTGAGCGACACGTGAGTTAGGGGTGCCAACCCTCCATGCAGTCAAAAATCTGCATATAATTTTTTACTTTCCTGAAACTTAACTACTAAAAGCCTTGTATTGTTGACTGGAAGCCTTACTGATAATATAAACAGTTGATTAATGCTTATTTTGTTTGTTATGTGTATTATGTACTACATAATACAGTTAAGTTAGCTAGAGAAAAAAATGTGCTTTAAAATACTAAGGAAGAGAAAATATATTTACTATTCATTCAGTGGAAGTGGATCATCATACAGGTTGTCACCTTGGCATCCTCACATTGAGTAGGCTGAGAAGGAAGAGGAAGAGCAGGGGTGGGTCTTGCTGTCTCAGGGGTGGCAGAAGCAGAAGAAAATTAACGTGGACCCATGGACCCATGTGGATCCGTGCAGTTCAAGTCCATGTGTTCAAGGTTCAACAGAATGTATTTTTATATATTTGGTTGATGCGCAAGTTAGTAGTGTTTTTCACTTGCCCATAGAATGCAAATGTTGCTTGACGATTGACCAGTCACAGTTCATTACATTTGCTAGTTCTCTGGTTGACTGACGTGGCTACTCTTGGATTAAAGAGTTTAAACGGTCTTCATCAAAGCCTGATGATCTTCCTGAACATGGAGAATAATTCGGGTCAAAGTGGCCCTCTTTAAAATGACAAAACCATTTTCTTGCTGTGCTTTCCTGAATGGCATTCTCCCCAAACATGGCACAAATGTTTCGAGCCACCTCCACTGCCTTTACTTCTCTGTTAAACTCAAAAAGAAGAATATGTCAGAAGTGTTCCTTTTTTTCCACTTGACACTCTATCTTCTATAGCCCACAAATAGCACCTTTCTTCAAATCTGCAAAATGCAAGGTGTATTTACAAGCACAACATTGTCACTCCAAATCACAAATGATAAACAAGCTTCCAACACTGCAATATTGCTGTGCCAAAAACAAACCTTGCAAACTTATGCATCAACCTAATATATTTTATATATTCTAACAAATATTTAAAGAGTAATTTAAGATAAAATATTCTGCTAACAATATTTGGCCTATGCATAATAATTTTTAAAATAATATTTTCCTTATTTTATGCAATAGATTTAGAAAGGCATATGAAAAATAATTTGCATATTACTAATCAATGAGCTTTACAAGCTGGTATAATGTTTCTTAAGGTCTCTACTACAAATAACTTGTGAAATATTTGTCATTTGTTCTGAAGTATTCATCACAAACAATTCTGTGACATTCAGATGTTTCCTGAAAACTCTTTAAAAATATTTGTTGTCTTTACCATATGTTACCTTTGTGTTTGTGTTTGGCCTAGGGTTGTATATCCCATAACAGGGCAGCAAACATAACCAGCATCCAAGATGTATAGCATAAGTCAGAAAAACCAGTGACACCAGAGGTTTACACAGGGTTTATTGACAGGTGGCCAAGCCTATGAATAGAGTTCCATGGAAGGTCTTCCTCAGGAGTCTAGTAAAAACCAAACGCACACATGTAGACATCTGTGAGGCCGGGAGGGAAGTCCAAGATGGTACAGACAAACATCCCAGAGCCATCGGAACATAGGTTTCAGTTTCTACAAGAACCTGACATAGACTCCATCTTAGTGAGTGCAGGTAGTTGTCACTGAGAAGAAGGATTTAAAGTGGGATTCTAGGTGTCCAAATGGAGGCATCTGGGGCAGAAGAACCAGGACTCTGGAATATAAACTTAAAAACACCTCTCTCAAGACAGGGCTTTGTATTTCATGCAGGGTTTTTTACGTGTGTTGTGGACACAGATGGCAAGGAGATGATTCTATGCTCCAGGCACTACCACTATAATAGTAAAGTGACCAACATTAACAGAGACTTAGGTAAAAAGTTAGGTGCCCAGTAATCAATTATCAGGCACATCCAAGATGAACCTAACAGAAACATACTGGTGTCTATTATGTCAACTAAAGAGAATTGAATTAAGGACCTACTGAGAACAGAAAGACAGGGGCAGAGATCCATTAAAATACTATCTCAGATAGGCTTTTGAAGTTGCTTGAGTACCTAGAGCTTTAAGTCTGGCTGGTTCTAGGAAATGAGAGAGGGCTACGCTTCTTGGTAAATCGGCAGGGTGGATTGTCATTTTTTATTATAATCAATCTCACAATAGTTTGGTAGCCCAAACATTAAATTGTTGAGAATATGATTTTTTGGTTTTTGTCCTCTTTCCTAACATTTAAAAACAGTTCACAAGATTCAACATAGTTTACAAGGAGAGTTTATGAACATGTGCTTCTTAACAATTGATTTTGTCTCCCAGGTTCTATGATTTCACAATTAAAGGACATAAAATTTCTGTCCCTAATTAACCAGTCTTACACATCCCTTACAATCAAGTACTTTTGTGCGGATCACACTATGGACATACCCTGGGGGCAGGAGATATAGAGATGAATAGAGATTGTGGTGTCTCAGTCGGATAATTATAATTCATATGTGCAGTAATGAAGTCGGTATAAAGTATATGAGAGCACAGAGAATCAAAAATTGAACTGTGAATGAGAAGATTGTGCAAAACTTCACAGAAGTGTTGTTTGATCATCAGCAACATCAACTACTTATAGCCAAGCTTCTCTGACCTTGACACCCTGTGCTGCTCTCTCCGTCATCTTCCTTCCACTTCTTGTAGCCAACTCTTGCCTATATATCTCAAGTCTTCTCATGGGCATTGTGTCCTCCAGTAAGTCTCCCTTACTCTTCTCTTCCTCCCAGTGGCTTATTATATATCTTTCTCCTTTGCTTCCATGCTACCTATGCACTTCTGTCATTGCACTAGCCAAACTGTTTTATAATGAACTGCTTGTCTGTCTCCTCACTTAAACTATGAGTTCATCAGGGCAATGACTGTCACATTTACTATATTCTCACCACTATGCTGAGAGCAAGAGAAGGGATACTCAGAAGTAGAGTGAGAAGCCTGTTGAGCCACAGAGCCAATGACCCTATATGTTATGCCAGTTTGAACTGTATAGCCAGCAGGCAGTGTGGCACATTGACAGTTTTTCAAAAGGGAACTAGTGAAGTCAGATTTGGGGTTTGGAAAGAAAACTGTCATGACATGAATGGAATTAAGAGAAGAGATTAGAGATAGGAATTCCACTTAAGAAATTTAAGCACAAGTGTAAGTAAGAGGTCACTAAAGGTCTGACCCAGATTGTAATTGTGAGAATAGAGGAAAAAAGTTAACAATTTTGGTGTGAGAGGACGAGGGAAAGAGGTGTGAAGAATGACTATGTGTAGATCTGTTTTTAAGGTGTGAATGAAAATCTGAATATTTGAGCGAATCAGTCCAACAACACAAAATTCTTTCAACTTATCATTTCAACTGTGGGCTGAAAATGAAAAAAATATAAATCATTAATTTACAGTCTCTTCCAAATACCTGATTTGACAAAGGAGTCTAGCTCCATTGCCTCCAAATTCCATTGTAATCTTACACCAGCAAAAGCAAGTTCATTCTACCTAACTCCAGAATCCTATATGAAAATTTTGTTACCTTTTTTCTACTCCTGTATCTAAATATGGGTAAAACGTTTATCTGTGTTTTAGTATGTTTTTAGTATGACCATTTATCTTCATAAATATTTCAAGTAAACAAATTATTTCCCTAATCTGAAAATGTATGACCAGGTAAAAGTATTTTTCCCTAAAAGACATAGAAATGTCACATTAAATATTTCTGGAATTAACTAATTAAATTTTTAAAAAATAGTTCAGTTGTGAAAAAAGTGATATGGTTACAAAAATACTTAAACTGTACCTGCCAGCTGTTTCTAAAATTTCATATTTTTATGTTGATCTTTTCTCCAAACCTCGATAAAGCACATTTCTGTGCACTCCAGCCACCATACAGAAATTCACATTTCCTTCTGAATGAACTTCATTAGTTTAAAAGTTAGTTAAAAGTTCAAAGCTATTGGCTAATAAAGTTGTAGGAACATGCAAGAATTCTACTCTTAAGTAAAAGTTTTATATGTTTTATGTACAATCATGTAAATACAAAATGAATTTTTAAGCCTGTGGAACACTGATAAAGGTAACTCTCAGAAGACTCTGAGTTGATTATTACAAATGTCACACTGTCATTAGTGGATTAGTAATTATTGTATAGGACAACCATGAATAAGAAGAATGAAGGCTGGTTACAGCAGAGGGGCAAGGTATAGACTATTCAGAATCTAGCAGAGTACACAATGTCTGTGCTAAAATATCATGTTGTTCTGAACACTAAAGGACAAAGAAGAAAATTTGGGAAGCACTAGATGCTTCCAGCTCTGGATCTTAAAGAATAAAAATATGAGTGGTCAGAGTGCTAGTAGCTTGTCCAGTGCAGAGCTATCTCGGGATTGCTTTGCAGTGAGTCTGACTTTGAAAGACAAAGCGCACTCTCCAGAGCACACTTTTTTCCTCTCTCCAGATTAATATCTCTAGGTCTGAAGCCTGAGAAAAGGTGCTGATCTTGTTTTTCTTTCTCCCTCAAAACCTACTAGATGTTACATTGGGTCACTTGTGCTTTTTTCCCAGACTTTGACCGTGTCTATTTGTTTGATGAATCAGCTTCTTTGATACCACAAATATTTTTGAGCTCTCATACAGTGCTAGATACTATAAAGCTTACAGGTTTGTTTCCCTAAGGTCATAATTTAACAAAACAATCCATAAATGAGAATTATGAGTGCATGTACTGAATCACCACACATTGACCAAATGACTTTTGTTGGTCACAGACTATATGGACACTGGAGATTCAAAGATTAACAAGAGAAACCTCACGCTTAACAAAATTTCTATGATATATTCTATAAGATATTGAGGTTCAGGCATCTTGGAAGCACAAAAGCAGGGTGATTTTAAACAGGAGCTTGAATTTGCCTTAACTTGGTTTCATTCCTCTGAACGCAAAGCCTGAAATAAAGTGTAGAGTGCAGGTAGTTTACGTGGGTGGTAACCCCAGGGAACAGGAGAAAGTGTGATGGGTGAGGAGGAAAAGCCAACGTAAAGGTATTTTTATTGAGGGTGATGGGGGCTGTGATTCTCAGCACCTTCTCAAGAATTGTGCAGACAGGTTTCCTGAATTATCTGCCTGAAGAACAAGAGGAAAAAAACATTTATCCATTACCTCCTTCTCCCACTGAGAGCTGCCACTGGGATATGAACTCCCCGAAATTCTGCAGAGACCCCCTTCTTACTTTTGGCACTGGAGATGCCCCTAGGCAGAAAGAGAAAAGATACATCATACTTAAGGAAGATACTGCAATGAGCGGAAGTAGAATAATGCTCCCCATCTACCAAAGATGGCTATGTCCTAATCCCCAGAACATGTAAATATGTTATAGAGTGGAAATTAAGCTTGCAGATGGAATCAGCTGACCTTGAGATGAGGAGGTTAACCCAGATTATCAAAGTGGTGTTAGTATGATCACAAGGGTTCTCACCTTATAAAAAGTGACGCAGGAAAGTCTGTTTTAGAGTGATGCAGTGTGAGAAAGACTTGACCATCTATTACTGGCTTTCAATGTGGAAAAAGGGCATCTACCAAGAAATGTGGGCAGCCTTAGAACACTGGAATGGACCAGAAAATGTACTCTCCCCTAGAGCTTTCAGAGACTCAAGTAGACTTGCTGATACCTTGATATTAGCCCAGTGAGGGCCAGTTCAGACTTCTGACCTCCAGAATTGTAAATTCTATTGTTTTAAGCCACTACATTTTTGATCATTTGTTACAGCAGTAATAGTAAACTAAGTAAACCAACATAATTAGCTTTAAAATCATAAAAGAAAATTGGGTGGGCATACTACTAAGAAGTTTAGAAAAGATTATAAAATTTTAAGTATTTTGTTGCCCAACTGGGTATTTCAAATTCCTTGTTACTTTTTAAACATATATTTCTGTTGTTATTTAATAGATGTGCATAGTTTTGGGTACATGTGATAATTTGATAAATCATAAAATTAAATCAGGGTAATTGGAATATATGCCACTTTAAATATTTATCTTTTAACCTTTTATTTATGCCAAGAACATTTGAATTATTCTATTCTATTTTGAATAATTGTGCTATTTGAAATGCACAATAAGTTTATGTTAACTATAGTCACCTTACTGAGCTATTGAACCCTAGGTCTTTTTTTTTTAAGTGAGAAAGCAGGATTTGTTGCAAGGACAGAGAAACTCCCATGGTGGGAGGGGACCCTAAGGGGTTGCCCTGAACCCTAGGTCTTATTTCTTCTCTCTAACTGTATATTTGTACCCATTAATCAGTCTATCTTTTTATCCTACCCAACCTCCACCCTTTCTGGCCCCTTGTAACCAGTAATCTTCTCTGTCTTCATTAGATCCACTTTTTTTTAGCCACCACTGTGAGCGAAAACAGGGTATTTGTCTTTCTGTGCTTGACTTATCTCATCTAACATAATGACCTCCAGTTCCATCCATGTTGCTGAAAATAACAAGATTTATTTCTTTTTGACAGTTGAATAATATTTCACTGGGTATATATACCACATTTTCTTTATTCATTCATCCATTGATAGGCACTTAGATTGATTCCATATCTTGGCTATTGTGTATAGTGCTGTAATATACATGGGAGTACATGCATCTCTTTCATATATTTATTTTCTTTCTTTTGGACACATATCCAGTAGTGGAATTGCTGGATCATATGCTATTCTATTTCTAGTTTTTGTGAGAAACCTCCATATTGTTTTCCACAGTGGTTGCACTAATTTACATTACCACTAACAGGGTACAAACCTTCCCCTTTTCTTCATAACATAGACTTCTTTCAACGATGTGAATGTCCTTTATAATTTCATTAAAAAGTTGACGGCATCATACTTCCTAATTTAAAATTATACTACCAAGCTATACTAATCAACAGTACAGCACTGGCATAAAAACACATAGACCAGTAGAACAAAATAGAGAGATCAGAAATAAATGTATATGATCAACTAATTTTCAACAAGGGCACCAAGAAAACATAATGGGAAAAGGATAGTCTTTTCAGTGAATGGTACGGGGAAAGCTAGATTTCCGAATGAAAAAAAAAAAGTGGGGCATTGATAGCTTACACAAAAAATCAAATCAAGATGGTTAAAATATCAAAGTGGTTAAAATGTGTAACACCTGAAACCATAAAAACTCTTAGAAGAGAACATAGGGAAAAGCTCCTTGACATTGGCCTTGGCAGTGACTTCTTGGATCTCATATCAAATGCTCAAACTACAAAAGCAAGTGTAAGTAAATAGCACAGCAAAGGAAACAATCAGCCAATGAGAAGGCAACCTGCAGATTGAGAAAAAAATATTTGTAAACCATATACTCCAATTTGGAGTTAATGTCTAACATTTATAAAGAACTTATGCAATGCTACAGCAAGAAAACATAGAAATTAATCTTAAAATGGACAAAGGACTTAAAAACATGTCTTCAAAGATGACAAAAAAATAGCCAACAGGTATATGAAAAAGTTCTCAGCAACATTAATCATCAAGAAAATGCAAATCAACACCACTGAGTTGCCACCGCACACCCATTAGGATAGCTTTGATCAAAGAGTCAAGAAATTTGGGGTAAAATAAAACAGATTTTTGTAAAAAAAATAAAAAATAAAAAAGGTAGGAGATAAGTATTGGTAAGGGTTTGGAAAAAAAGGAGTCCTTGTACACTGTTAGTAGGAATACAGATTGGTGCTGCCATTATGGAAAATAGTATGGAAGTTACTAAAGAAATTAAAAGTAAACTTTATCATATGACCCAGCAATTCCTTTTCTGGTTATATTCCCAAAGGAAATGAAAAGATACCTCAAAGAGATATCTGCATACTCATATTCATAGCAGCCAAGAAATGGAAACAACCTAGGTGTTCACTGATGGATGAATGGTTAAAGAAACTGTGGCATATGTATATACAATGGACTATTATCCAGTCTGGAAAAAAGAGGAGATTCTGCTATTTGCCACAACATAGATGGACCTGGAGAACATTTTGTTAAGTGAAATAAATTTAGCACAAAAGGAAAATATTGCATGATCTCATTTATATGTGGAAGGTGGAAAAAAATCAAATATACTAAGATAGAGACTAAAGCAGTGGTTAACACGGGCAAGATGGCAGGGAAGAGATGAGAAAATGAAGATCAAAGGATACACAGTAGCAGATATGTAGGATGAGCATGTCTAAAGATCTGATGTTCACGAGGACTAGAGTTAATCATACTGTATTCAATTCAGAAGTTTTTCTAAACAAGTACATGACGGCTACTCTTGCCACAGGGGAAAAATGGAGAACTATTGAGATGATTGAGAATATGTTAATTTGCTTCACTATAATAACCATATTACTATATATGTTTATCTCATAATATCATGTTGTTTACCTTAAATATAGACCATAAAATTTGTTTAAAAAAAATATATATATATATATATTTTGAGTTGGAGTCTCACTCTGTCACCCACACTGGAGTGCAGTGACCAGTGCTGGGCTCCAGCGAGCCTTCCGCCTCAGCCTTCCAAGTAGCTGTAACTACAGGTGCGCGCCACCACGCCCGGCTAATTTTTGATTTATTGTGGAGATGAGGTCTCGCCAAGTTACCTGGGCGGGTCTCGAACCCACGGGCTCAGGCAATCCACTCACCTCAGCCTCCCAAAGGTGCGGGATTACAGGCTGAGCCACCGAGCCCGGCTTAAAATATATTATTCAATGAATTGTGAAAATAGAATGAATTATAATAATTTAAAATATAAGTTAATGCTATTCTAAAAGAAACATAAAGAAATGCCACAGAGAAGGTCTGTTAGAGGAATTTTTGTTTCATCCACTAATAGAAGTGTTCTTTGATTCAGAGGTGGATTATGAGATATGACCATAGAACAAAAATTTTAAGGGACATATATTTTGCTCAATAAGAAAGTCTCAATACAACTGTTATAGGCCAGTAAGCACTATATCTTTTAAAACTAGGTTATATTTATTGTATTTAAAATTCTAGGAGAGACTAAATTAAAAATGCTATTAGATCAACTCCTAATTTAAAATATAACTAAGATATGAAATGGTTATTCAATGTATAAAGAAATAAAAAAATCAAAGATTAAAGAAATTAGCTACATAATTACACCATGAGGTGGAAAGATAATTTATAATTCTTAATTAAATTACATTAATTATATATTAAAGGGAAATGTTTTATTTTATTGTCACTTGGAAACCAAGGAAAGAAAAAGACAGAATTTTTGTACAGTGTTAAAAGAATCAAATATCCCTACTAAGTGGAAGAAAGCAGTGAAATTTCATATTCATTTGTCCCGCACCTTTAGGAACAAAATTCAACTTTCTTTTACTTTTTATAAAGAATAAAAGAATTAGTCTAAGTAAAGTGTTAAGGTTTTGATTTTAAGTGATCCACTATTCCAGAAGTTTAATATTCTATTTAAAATGTTTATGCTCATTAGCCGAGCATGGTAGCCCGCGCCTGTAATTTCCGCTACTTGGAAGGCTGAGGCGGAAGGATCGCCAGAGCCCAGCAGGTCGAGGCTGCGGTGGCCGGAAGCGTGCCACTGCCCTCCAGTCTGGGTGACAGAGTTAGACTCCAACTCAAAAAAAAAAAAAAAAAAAGTCCTTTGCTTTCTTAGTCAATGGTTAGAAAATCATTCTGATTTTCATTACATTTCATAAATTTTAAGGTGATTACCTCAATAAAAAGTGCTCTATACTTCAGTAAGAAATTGTGTGTGTGTGTGTGTGTGTGTGTGTGTGTGTGTGTGTGTGTGTATTTTTTAAACACTGGGAATTTTCTGAAAGCAGTACAAACCTTATAATGTAAAACAGATGCGGGGGTGGGGGGGGGAGAAGGAACTTAAAACTTTCTTTTGTTACATTGCTCTTCCTTGATATCTGCATTTTTAAAATATCAAAGATATTTTAAAATGTGTTGTTAGCACTCAATTTGGTGATAGTGGCTGTTATCAAGGCAACTCTGCAACTCCACCCAGATAAAAATGAATCTTGGAAATGAGTTTCTGCCTCTGAGTAAATATTACATATATGAAGAGTAGAAGTAGAGAAGTTTAAAGATACCTAAACTTTTGATCTTTCCCAGTTTTACAGATATACATTTATAGCTATACATTTTTATGTATACATTTTTGATAAATAACTTTATAAAGCAATTGCTTCTTCATGTAAAAATCAAGTATATTCCCAATGGATTGAAAGATTTTTTTTTTTTTTTTTTGAGTTGGAGTCTCACTCTGTCGCCCAGACTGGAGTGCAGTGGCCGCTCCCGGCCACCGCAGCCTCGACCTGCTGGGCTCCGGCGATCCTTCCGCCTCAGTCTTCCAAGTAGCTGGAACTACAG
>CAUYQG010071452.1:0-14005 GCA_963574415.1 Tarsius wallacei | reverse complement strand
GAGAGGGAGAAACTTTTTAACGAATGTAAAACTTTAATAAGACATATAAATATGCTTTCTAAATCTGAATAGAAGGAGAAAATAAAAAAATTAGAAATATGTGAATCATCAGATGAAAGTTCCAATTAGTATGGAAAATAGTCATGTAAATTTCACCTATGAAATGGAAACTAAAGTGCCATCAAACTTTTTTTAATAGGAGTGAGGTAGAGTAGGAAGGGGCTCAGTATCTGTAACTTAAATTCAATTTTTAAAATTAAGAATAAACCAGGACTAATCTAACAGACCCTTTTCAGGCCCCAACTCCCCTCCAGCTAGCTGACTTAAGTTATGCAACGTTTTCTTAACATATGCACCACTTCCAACAGATGACCCAAGTCATAAATTACAAAGCTGGGTCTTATAAAGCTGGACCTTGCTTTAACAACAGGAGACTAAAAGGGAGCATAGCCACTGATCCCCTTCCTACCCCACAAGATGACTGTTTTCCTCTAGATAAATACTTTCTGGAATCACTGAAGCAAGACACTGATTCGGACTCACAAAGTCTGCCCAGACACATCTACTAACTGCCGAGAAAACCTAGTGCTGAAGCTCTGCAATTTCCCCTAATGACAGCCTGCATGTTGCTCTTCCCTTCCAAGGCCTTTTAAAAGCCCTTAGCTGATGTCCTTCCGGGAGCCAGGCTCAAGGTCTCCTTCCGGCATGCTGCTCCCCATGAAAAGACTTGCCTGGGAATGTTTCCGTTTGGCCTTGTATTAATTTCTATTTCTTAGTTTAAGAATTCAGGATTCTGGCCAGGCACAGTGGCTCACACCTATAATCTCAGCACTTTGGGAGACCAAAGTGAGTACTGCCTGAGCCCACAGGCTCGAGACCTGCTTGGGCAACATGGTGAAAATTCATCTCTACAATAAATCAAAAAATTAGCCAGGCATGGTGGCACACACCTATAGTTTCAGCTACTTGGAAGGCTGAGGTGGAAGGATTACCTGAGCCCAGTGCGTTGAACCTGGGGTAGCCATGAGCATGCCACTACACTCCAGCCTGGGCGATGGAGTGAGATTCCAAAACAAAAAGAAAAAAAAAACATTTTGTGGCTTTAATGGAAGCAGGCTCATCAACAGCACTTTTTGTTTTGCCGAAAAGGTCACAGTTGCATTGGCAGAATATTTGAGCGGTGCACACAACATCTGCTTATAAATGTGAGCATCCTACATTTGATGACGTGTACTCATTACACCAAGCTCTGATATTATGCCACAAAATGAACTGAAAAAAGTCAGCCCTCTTTTTTTGTGGCCTTGACCATTTTAAGTAAAATCAGAGTCTGTGAAAAGTCGGTGAACACACAGCTGTGTGGTCCTGGGGCCATTTCCAATATGACATCTGTGAGTGTCTTTTAAGCTTTTATATGCTGATTGGTCTGTTTATATTTTCTTTATTTTAGAGTCCATTTTGTTAATAGGCATTTTCTCTAGGAAATTACCCATTTCTCATAGGTTTCCAGTTTGATGCAGTAGATTTCTCTTATTTGACTTTCAATTTCTCCTCTCTTTCTAGTTTTCTACAAAATTCATAATCCTAAATACTACTATTTTTATCAACAATATTTTAAAAATATACTTCTTAGCTTGTTATTTTTGAAATTTCATGTTTTTCCACTTCTCATAACAAAATGACAATCTTAAATGATTTTTAATTTATTTCTGCTTAATAAGATGCCTTTGGCAAAATCTAACTCTCAGTAGTATTGTTAAAAATATTGTGTATTTACCCACACATACACACACCCACACACACACACCAACCTCACAGGTCACCACGGCATCCACCTCCTGGGCTCAAGCAGTCCTCCTGCCTTAGCCTCCCCAAGTGCTGGGGTTGCGGGTATAAACTACCATGCCCAGTTCAGTGGCTTCTTTTTGTAAGTTAGATATATTTACTAAAAAATACATAATCTCCTGTTAACAAAATCCAAAATTATTTTTTTTTTTGAGTTGGAGTCTCACTCTGTCACCCAGTCTGGAGTATAGTGGCATGCTCACAGCCATGGCAGCCTTGACCTGCTGGGCTCAGGTGATCCTTCCGCCTCAGCCTTCGTAGCTGGAACTATAGGTGTGTGCCACCATGCCTGGCTAATTTTTTTGATTTATTGTAGAGATGAGGTCTCACCATGTTGCCCAGGCTGGTCTCGAGCCTGTGGGCTCAGGCAGTCCTCTCACCTCGGCCTCCCAAAGTGCTGGGGTTATAGGCTTGAGCCACTGCACCTGGCCCACAAAATACATTTTTTAAAGATTCCAATTTTACTATAAGCAATATATTTAAATTTAAATAATGTTGCAAGTGTTAATACATCTATTTTTTTTTCATTTTCAACACTGTTTAAGCTACTTTAATGCTATGAGAAAAATTAACCTTCAAACATTAGTAAAAGCAAGTACTGGAGTCACCCTGGCCTCTTCCCTCGGGCTCAGGAGACTGAGTGCCTCTGCATTACTTCCTAAATTTCATAGGACTTTCTTGATGTTTCTCTTCTTTTCCCCAAAAACAAACCTGAACTTAACAACAACAACAAAAATTACTTGAGCATGCTATGATGAGTGGTCAAGGCCTCAATGAGGTAATACTTTAAAAATAAATCTCGGTAAAAGCTTACAAGAAAAAAGTGAAGGGCACAGCGGAGCTCCGTCCTCAGCACGCTTGCTTCCCTTTTCCCTCAGCGCTCACTTTCCTCCCCTTTTCCTCACACACCCTGGGTGTTAGGAACCATAGTGGAATTGCCCAAGTCAGTCCTAAGGAGAGTTTCCCGCCCTCCCCCTGGGCACCACCCTCATGTGTCCGGGTCAGTCCTGAGGAGGGTTTCTAGTCCTCCCTTCAGGACCCTCATGTGTTAGTCCTGAGGAGTCGCTCTGGCCATTAAGGACTTTGCAGCCCAGAGAAGGCAGGTTTGCACACCTTCTGCCAGCTGTGAGAACAGCACAGGCCTCTGGGAGCTTCTAGTGGCCCTGTGCCCCTCCAGAAATTCCCATAAATCTCTGGAATTAAGTTTTCTTCATATTCCATGCCATAATTTTGGAAAATGAAAGTGAAACAGAGCCCACCATCCTGTGCCTTGATCCAAATGGTTGGAGGTAACCAGCACCCAAGTGGTGGTCAGTAGACAAATGTCCATTGATTTCCTATATATCAGCAAAAGTGTACAGGAAGAATTGGAATTTGAAATAAGAAGAAAAGCCAGGCTCAGTGGCTCAGCCTGTAATCCTGCGCCTTGGGAGGCTGAGGTGAGTGGATTGCCTGAGCCCGCGGGTTCGAGACCCACCTGGGCAGGCGAAATCTCATCTCTACAATAAATCAAAAAAATTAGCCGGGCGTGGTAGTGCACGCCTGTAGTTCCGGCTACTCGGAAGGCTGAGGTGGAAGGATTGCTGGAGCCCAGAAGGTTGACACTATTGTAGCCGTGAGCATGCATGCCTTTGCATTCCAGCCTGGGTGAAGCAGTGAGACTCCAGTTCAAATAAATAAATAGATATACCTACAAGCACAAAATTTAAGAAAGTAAAATATAGGATAAAAGGTAAGTTCTTTGGGAGATTGGTCCCAGAGTTCCAATATTCAAAAACTATTTGTACTCTAAAAAGAGAACTTAAAGCATAGAGGAAGTAATGTATTGAAGAAATTGTCAAAGAATATTACAAAAATTCCAAGAGCTTTAAGGAGACCTTGTTCTTTAAATTGGAAGACTTAACCCCTTATCAACAAGGGTGCCTGAACGATGCATATTTGTATACCTAACCCTTAACTGTACCAAACAATTTTAAAATAAAAAATAAGGTTAAAAAAATAAATTGGAAGACTTAGCAGCAAGATGACTTAAAAAGACCCATACCTAGGACCATTATTGTGAAATTTCAGAACACCAAGACAAAATGGGGCATGGGCATGGTGGCTTACATCTTTAATCTCAGAACTTTGAGAGACCAAGACTAAGGGATTCCTTGAGCTCAAGAGTTTGAGGCAGCAGTGAGTTTTGATCACAGTACTGCTGCACTCCAGCCTGGGTGACAGAGTGAGACCTTGGTGCCAAAAAAGAAAGAAAAGAAGGAAGGAAGGAAAGAACTTGAAACCTCTATGAAAGGAAAAATAGGTTATCTGCAAAAAAATAAAAACAAAAATAAACATCAGGACCAGGCTCGGTGATCTGTAATCCCAACATTTTGGGAGGCCAAGGCAGGAGGATTGCTTGAGCACAGGAGCTTGAGATTAGCCTAGACAACATAGACCTAGTCTCTACAAATAAATAAATAAACCAAAAAATTAATAAGTAATTATCCAGGTATGGTGGTGCATGCCTATAGCCCCAGCTACTCAGAAGGCTTAGGCAGCAGGATTGCTTGAAGCCAGGGGGTGGAGGCTGTGGTGAGCATGATTGTGCCTCTACACTCCAGCCTGGGTAACAGAGTGAGACATTAACTCAAAAAAACGAGAATGACATCTGACTTAACAACACTGACTGCTACAAAACAATAATACAACATCTTCAAATTTCTGACAGAAGCAGTACTTTCAGCTAAGAATTCTGTTCCTACCAAATTATTAATCAAATGTGAGGGTAGATTAAAGACATTTTTAAGACATGTAAGAAATCAGAAAGTTTATCTCACGGGCACTTTTTATTGCAAACTTAATTGAAGATGTTCTCTAACAAAAGAAAAGAGAAGGAAAGAACACTAGAACACTGCATCCAGTGTTCAGATTATACTGGCACAAACCCAAGGAAGAGGAAGGTCCGGGGGTGGTGGCTCCACCCAGGCCTAGGAAGATGGCACTAGGATGGGAACAGGAAAAGGAGGGCTTCCAACAGTGAGTGTTCAGATGGGATGACTGGAAGTCTGGAAGACGTTAAGGGTGTGATAAAAACAGAAAATGTGAAAAAATTTTGAAAGGTAATTAGCAACTCCACACTTAAAAAGGCTGAAGCAAAAGGATGTATATACACAGAGAATACTAAGAAATGAAAGTGAGTTCCTACTGCCACTATCCTTCTTAGAAGATGAAAGTAATAACATTTTGTTGTACTAGATGAAATATATATATATATATAATATATATAGTGTTCTTTAAAGGTACTTATAGCTACAATAATAACTAAGATGGGCTAAAATAATGATATGTCTACCATGGGTTGAGTGTGGAGAACAGGTGGGAGTCTAAAAGTTTAGCCCTCTTGTTGTAGCAGGTTTTAACAGGTAAGTCAGGTGGACTGAACTGGGGAGTGCAAGGGTGGCAGCTTTTTCCTTCCAACTTAACTCTTCTCACCACCCTGTTTTTCAGTCATCTGTATATACGTGTGTGTGTGTATGTATGTGTGTGTGTGTGTGTGTGTGTGTGTGTGTAGTAAGTACCCTACATGCAGACGAGTTCTGTTCCAAGAGTACATTCATAAGTCCAACAAAGTTAGCCTAGGTACCCAATGAACACAATTGGCTGCTTTTATGCTTGCTTCTGGACATCCTGGACTTGGAATATAAGTACTATACTACTGTACTCTATACAGTAATGCACAGTAAATACACAAAAGCACAACCACTTGTAGAGGCTGCACACATGTGATACTGGACACCAGACACATGAACTAACTTACGGGATTGGACATATGAATGCACGTTCACATCTTTGAAGGTTTGCAACTTGAAAGCCCATATGTAGGGGACTTTATATATAATGAATGAGAAGTAAACTGGGATGTCTTTGGGATGTCTCTGATCTGACTGCACTAGTTACACTCCGCTAATTAAACACCATGAATGCAAGCAGGAAATTCTGGCCCTACCCACTCTTTTGCTGCCTCAAACAAGACCCAAGTAGTCACAGCTTTTGTTGCAGAAACTCTTGGGCTGTCCACACCAGGCCCACCTATAGGGCTGGGATTGCCAAGGGCAGCAGTGCACACAGCAGTGTCTACAGGGTACATGATAAAGTCCAGCCCGTAACCATGGACCAGTTGAAATGAAGCTTCCAGTGTAAGAAACATCAGGGGCAGTCAGAGAGGGGTTCAGCATGTCACTGCCAACAGCCAGAGGCATAGACCAGAGCCAGGGCAGAGGGGAGCGTGGAGGCAAAATCACAAGTGGGCCTCTCCTGGTATATCTCGCTACCCTGCAGAGACTTGGGGAACACAGTGAATACCATCTCCTGGCGGGGGAGAGGCTCCCTCAGGCCAGGGCAGCCTGGAAAGAGACTCCAGCGAAGCTCTGGAATGTGAGTTTCCTGTCTCAGCTCAGTCACTGGATGCCATGGGGCCTAGGGCATCACTAATCACCCTGCTTTCACCATTCTCCCTGTGGCTCCAAGAACTAGGGCTGGGCTCTGACAGGCTGGCCCTTAGAGAGTCTTAAAAAAGACTATTACTGGAACGTGACATACATTAGCCATTCACTTCCAATGACAGTCAGTGAAGTATTGCTCCACGGTGTTCAAAACTGAAAATGATAGGCAAGCGCCTAGCAGTTGAGTGAACAAATAACAGTTGATCTTAAAAGAATGTCAGGCAACAGTTGGTCATAACTTGAAGAATATTGCACAAATGCTCACTGTGTCTCGGTGGTGCTCCTGGGCTTTTGTTAATCACACACACGCACACACACACACATACACACTGCCCTTAACCTCTTCAACAATCCCCAGGCCCTATCACCATCCCCATTTCACCGAGGGCCACACACCTGGCGGTACCGGCCTGCATATGTACAGGCACAAGTGGTGTCAGTAGAGATGCTGATGTCATCATGGCACACAGAAAAGAAGGTGCTGAGTTGAGCCTGGTGTGATGGTCAGACACAATGTGGGCCAGCCTGCGTGGGACCAGCCCTAGGTTGACCAGCCTGCACCTTTCTCATCCTCAAATCAGGTCCATGCCTCAGCATAGGAGGAACATGGAGTGCAGACAGAGTTCACACAGCACCAGTCCGTAGTACGAACTTGAGAGAAGTCGGCTATCACTCACTCAATGGAAAGCAAAACCAGCAAATACTAGAAACAGACTGAAATGACAGCTGGGTTTGTATTTAGGTAGTAGGTCTGCATGTGTTTCCTCTTAAGTCTATTCCCTCCATTCTCCAAAATGGACATAAACTCAGGCTGTGAGTCATTGAAGAACTAGGATACAAAGAACAGTGGTTTTTTTTTTTTTTTTTTTGAGTTGGAGTTTCACTCTGTCACCCAGACTGGAGTGCAGTGGCCACTCCCGGCCACTGCAGCCTTGACCTGCTGGGCTCCGGCAATCCTTCTGTTTCAGCCTTCCAAGTAGCTGGAACTACAGGCGTGCGCTACCACACCTGGCTAATTTTTTTTTTATTTATTGTAGAGATGAGGTCTCACCAAGTTGCCCAGGCGGGTCTCGAATCCGCAGGCTCAGGCAGTCCACTCACCTCAGCCTCCCAAGGTGTGGGATTACAGGCTGAGCCACCGAGCCCGGCTAGAACAGTGTTCTTAATCTGAGGAAACAATAACAATTAAAGAGATTGAAGACTTTACTGGCTGAAAAGTAATTTCTAGGTCCTAGAAATTGCTTCTGAGCATTTTTTCAAGGTAGGACTTGCACAGAGGCTGAAGTAGAATATGGAATGAAAAGCCCTCATCCCCTTGCTTCATATTACAATTAAAGTTGCTTGATATCTAGAGCATTTTCCATTAATAGAAGATGAAAAGAAAGTGTGTTGTTCAGGTGAATATTGCAGAAATATTCTCTCTTGATTGTTTATGGGGGTGGGGGGAATAGGCCACACTCTTCCTTCCCATTTAGATCACTCAGAATCCTTTTGATCCTCTGCTGAATGACAATAGTATGTGTCAGGTGGCCTCTAAGGATGCTCCTCTGGCCTAGGGCATGTTGGTGTTACTGTGCATTCACGTGAAGAGAGAGGGGAACAGTTCCTCTGGGAGCTGGGAGAAGAAATGAATGGAAGAGATCCGTGCAGCCTTTACAGAGCAGATGCCTGTCTCTGAGAAATCCCATTCTTGTTCACATTGGAATTCCTCCTTAGCACCCCAGCTTCACCTGCAGATTAATTATGGTGACACCAGTGTCACCAATATGGAAATTGTAGATCATACCTCTCAGTGGGATTCTACCATTTCAGCTTCTTTCTGGACACCTTCCATGGGACTCTTTCTTTTTCACACCAGAGATCTTCAACTCTTGGTTTCTGTTTAAACATACAGACTTTTCTAGTTAAACAACATGTTTTACTTACAAAACTGGGTTGCTGTTTGGTTTTTTTGTTTTTTAATTTTCAATGCTTATTTCTGAATCTGTGATATTTTGGAGGAATGTTCTCTCAGTGTTTTCTTGGAGGCTGTGACATTGAACCTCGGCAGATTCATGACGGACTGCAGGAGTGCTGTCTGTGAAGCTGTGCATGCTGTGGCCTGTGTCCTCCATGAAGTGATTCTCATGAGAACAGACGCAGGGGCTGGGGGAAATACAGATTCCAGTGTGTCTCCTCTGCGAGTACCACTTCTAAATTACATTGACTTCAATGGATGCCTCTTGTCCTGTCTTCAATGGGCATCTCTTGTCCTGGCTGAGTCTGCCATCTGTTGGGCTTATTGGTCAAAACTATACCATTCAGTGGAGCTCAGGTGGCAGGTATTGGTATCTTTCTCCAGACTTACAAGGACACCCACACTTGTTTCCCAGTAGAAGACAGCTTCCTTAAAAAATGAGGTCTTGTTTTCCACTGGTTGATGTAAGACGTTTGCTCAAATTGAAGTCACTGAAGGTGAGAACATTTGGAGAGACAGGGCTCAAGGTAACCTGTTTGCTGGACAAAAGTACTCAAAGATTAGTCTACCCTCCTTTACCGTATGGGTCATTTTCTCATATCAGCCACAATGTCCTTAAGTGACTGCTGAAAGAAGATAGTTCTTGAAACCTCCTTTGTTCATGACTCTCTGTCAGGTTTGCATAATTAATGTTACTTAATCACAAACCATCTTGGAATAGTTATCTCTATCCCTGTGTTACAAGGAATATAGTGCTAAGACAGGCCATGACCCAAGTATGTGACCCAAAATAACAGAGACTGCAGTTGTTAGATGGGCTCTGAACTAAGATATTGCTGAGTTCTCACCACGTTCAGAGTGTATAATTGGGGCCTCATAATTTCAAGTTCCAAGGAATGGGTGGCATTTCAATAACCATTTAAATATATTCACAAGTGCCTATATGTATAATCATTTTAGTATATTTTGACAAGGGTTCCGCACGTTACCTTTTATGAGAGCCGCATGATTTCGTGTTGTACAGTTATTCCTGTCTCGCTCCACCAGCCAGGTTAACAATACTTCCAAATATCCTTGGATGAAAAAAGAATACCTGGTGGGATATGATATTCTGAACTACGGGAGCTTTCCTGCAGGACTAGAGATTCCAGTGAAGGTGAGACCAATAAGCCTAGTCTCCATGTCAAATTTTTGCCAACCAGCAGAAGGCAACAGAGTGAGTCATTGGTGGCTCACTGAGGTTAGGTGCAGTTTTAAGACTGGAGTATACTAGACCTAAGTCCCATAACAGTGCTCTGACAAAATTATACCCTTTTACTGCATTTAAATAACCATAAATATTAATGAAATATCCACTTAATTATCTGTTTTCTCTACTAATTGTCCATTGTATAGATGAGAGTTTTCAAATGTTTTATACATTGTTATGATATAGACTAGGACTTTTAATCAACTAACTGTATCTGTATCCGTTAATTATATAAACATAACTGTATCTGTTAATTATAGAAACATAAGTGTTTAAACCTAAAATACTTTGCAACTGTTACCTAGGAGCTCCCAGCCCTTGAGATCAGTCAAAGCTCTGAAAGTGAGGGACCCTCTCAGGAAGTTCCAGAAAAAGAAAACTGAACCCAAAGCAAAAGAGACATTTTTCTCCTGCTGGTGGTGAAGTGAGGTGGATCTGAGGATTGCATTGTCAGGTAGAAACTGTTGATTTCCTGATCTAGGGGTTAGTAGTGGTTACCTGGGAGCGTGTCCCTGCTTTGGCTAAATACACTGAAGTTTGTTGTGTGAAGGTGCAAATCTGGCAGTAATCGCTGGAGAATCTGAGAAAAAAGATAAAGAGTACTTTGTACTGCTACCACAAGTCTCCCATAAGAATATGAAATTACTGGAGAATAAATTACTTTTATGCACAAACATGTTGACATCACATCAGTAAAGCAGAGATGATATTAACCTTCATTCTAGATTCTGAGTCCGACCCAGATCCAGGTCCACCAAAGCTGTGACACCAAGCATCTGGTAAGAGTGTGAATATTATGCTGATGTTAGGAGGCCACTGCGTGGACATTACATTAGTGGACACTACAACAGTGAACATTACTTTAGTGGACATTACATGAGTAGACATCACATCAGTGGTCATTACATGAGCGGGCGTTGCATCAGTGGACATTCATTAGTGGACATCGCATCCGTGGACGTCACATGAGTGGGCATCACATGAGTGGATATTGCACTAGTGGACATCACATGAGTAGACATCGCATGAGTGAACGTCATATGAGTGGGCACCACTCTCCCATGTCGTTTCCAAACAGTGACGGAATAGTTAATTGGAAAACATAGGGGATGAAATGAATGCAGACACAAACTTCACACTTCATACAACAATTCACTGAAAATAGTCCTCAGACTTAAAATGCAAGACTATAAGAAATCTGGGAGGCCAAGGTGAGTGGATTGCCTGAGCCCGCGGGTTGGAGACCAGCCCAAGCAACTTGGCGAGACCTTGTCTCTACAATAAAAAATAAAAAAATCAGCCAGGCATTGTTTTGCGTCTGTAGTTCCAGCTACTTGAAAGACAGGTAGAAGGATCGCCGGAGGCCAGCAGGTCGACACTGGGGTGACTGTGAGCATTCCATTGCACTCCAGCCTGGGCGATGGAGTGAAATGCCAACCCCGCCCCCAAAAAGAAAAAGAAATCTAGAAGAAGACAGGAGGAAAAGCTATGTGACCTTGTGTTAGATGATGACTTTTAACACACAACACCAAAAGCCTGCTCATAACAGAAATAATAAATTACATGGATGTTATACCATTAAAAATGTATCCTCTGCGAAAGACCATATTCAGAGAGTAAAAAGACAGGCCACAGACTGAAAGAAAATATTTGCAAAATACATATCTGAGAAAGAATTTGAGTTTATACAAAAAACTCTTACAACCCAACAGTGAGACATAAAACCTAATTAAGGCTGGGTAAATATCTGAACAGATACCTCACCAAAGAAGATAAATAGATGGCAAATAATCATGCAGAGCAAATGTTTGACACCATATATCATTAAAGAGATGAAAAACCAAAACAACCGTGAGGTAGCATGGCACACAAGTTAGAACTGCTACTTATTAGAATGCTAAACACCAAAAAGTAGCAACGCAGTTGCTGGAGGAAAGGCCGGAACTGTTTCATTCATTGCTGGTGGAATGCATGATGGAATAGCCACTTTGGAGGACAGCATAGGAGACCAAAATAAGCCACCTCAAAATATGTCTCTTTAGCCTACAACTTATTTTGAGTTGATTACTTTGAGAAAATGCAGTCACAGCAGAAGTTCTGAAAACAGAGTCGAAGTTACCCTTTTGTAAGGGGGGATGTGCGTCTCTATAAAGGCAGTTTTCATTTTAAGGGCATCTCCCTCTCAGCACCAAGAGGAGGATGACTGAATCACTAGAGACTCCTGCACATGGAGAAGACATGGACTTAAATCTGCATAACAAAACTTACCCTGGTTTACCAAGCTTTTTCTGGTTACCTCCTCACTGCTTGCTCCCACAAAACCCTTTTTCTTTGTTTAGGTTGAAGATGGTATTTAAACCTGAACTTAAAGCCACCTATTAGAGATTTGCTAATTTTCGCCTGAGTCTCTCCAATGTATACATAAGGTATACATGTTATTAAACTTCTCTATGCTGTTCTTGTTAATCTGTCATCCCAGCTGAGAACTCAGAAAAGGTAAAAAGAAAATTATTTTTCCTCCTCTGCAACAAGGTTGGCGGTTCTTTTTTTTAAGTATAATATAATTTTTATTTATTTATTTTATAATCAATTTTTTAATTATAATATTGTGGGGTACAGTTTAGGGTTAGGTATACAAATATGCTTCGTTCAGGCACCCTTGTTGATAAGAGGTGTCTCCCCGTCCCCAGACAGATATTTACTACCATTAATCCCATCTCCCTTTTTGGCAAAGTCTCAGGATATAAAATAAATGTGCAAAAAACAATCATATTTCTTTACACCAATAATAAACAAACAGAAACCCAAATAAAAAGCACAATTCCATTCACAATAGCCACAAAAAAAATGAAATACCTTGGCATCTTCCTAACCAGAGACATGAAAAACCTTTACAATGAAAACTACAAAACACTGCTCAAAGAAATGAAAGATGACACAAACAAATGGCGGTTATTTTCAAAGCTAAACAAGTTTCATTTTACAATCCAAAAGCTACATTCCTAAGTATTTAGACAGCTGCTTTGAAGTTATGTCCAAACAAAACTAGCATGCAATTATGTACATTATGTACAGCAACAATATTCATAATGACCAAAAAAAAAGAGAATGTCCTGCAGTAGGTAAGTGTGTAGGGACTCAGGCAGATAAAAGTTTTATATTGTTTTAAAGATTATTTAAATGAAAACATTTGAGATTCAGAAGATGGAGCAATAACCCTCACCTGAACTTCCCTTATCTGACTAAAGCAAAGCCCCAGAACATACATACAGCTGTCATTAACCCCCTTTGAGGAGTTTCTGCCAATTCAGCTGCCATGAAAATAGACTACCCATTCCCATTAGCATCAGAAAGCCCAATAGGACCTTCCGTACTCTCCTATAGAAGCCCTAGAAATCGTCCTTTTATTAAGTCGATATACACAAACCATCAGGTGGGGACCGGGAAGTTTGTCATCAGATGGACAGAGATGTCCCCACCTGGGTGTGTGTGGTTATCATCCTGCCAGTTCTCAGGGGTTTGTCAAAGTCTAAATCTGAGAAGGTCTCAATCCACAGGGATTCTTGCCTCTTTTTCTGTTGCCTGGGCTCACTGCCTCTGGCATCAGGGGGCTTGTTTCCTTCTTGGCTGTCTTTGGACGTGAGGCTACGTCTTCTGCATCCTTTTAGGGTCTGCTTTTCGTGTCCATGGCTAAGGCATTAAAAGGCTTATGGTCTGAGTTACGTTTGAATGAGTACATTCTCTGAAGCTGGGTTAAAATCTCAGGCTTCTTTGTTTGGAAGGCACCTCTTAGGCCAGAAGTTTCTTATCCTGCCTTTGGTTTCAAGGCCTCTCTGTTCTTCTCTTGGCCTGGAAGACTTTCCTGGATTTTTGTAGACATGTCTCTGTTCTCCCAACTTGATCTTGCTCCTCTCATGGGGACTTCTTAGCTGACTGAAACCTCCCCTTCTCAAACTTCCGCCGACTGTATCTTCCACCAACATGGAGCTAATTCTATCCACTTCAGTAGCTTCTTTGAGAAAATGTGAAACTTCCAGGTTTCATTCTTTACGGCCTTTCCTTTCCACTCTAGTCTCTCAGCTGCCAACAATGGTTGGAACCTTAGGCCCTATCCACCCCTTGGGGGCTCTCAAGGTACTCGGGAACCCTCCAAAACAAACATCTGAGCCCCCCAAAATTTTAAGCGCTAATTGGAAATAAATTTAATTCTCAGCTTCCATAAGATTACATGTCAGGATAAAAGAAAATCATAAACATTTCTGAAAATATTGTTTAAAAAACTGTATTCAGCCGGGCTCGGTGGCTCAGCCTGTAATCCTGCGCCTTTGGGAGGCTGAGGTGAGTGGATTGCCTGAGCCCGCGGGGTCAAGACCCGCCTGGGCAAGTGAGACCTCATCTCTACAATAAATCAAAAAATTAGCTGGGCGTGGTAGCGCGCGCCTGTAGTTCCAGCTACTTGGAAGGCTGAGG
>CAUYQG010071451.1:0-29369 GCA_963574415.1 Tarsius wallacei | reverse complement strand
TCAGGGTTAGGTATACAAATGTTCATTATGCAGGTACCCTTGTTGATGAGGTGTGCCCCTCCCTCCCCTGGCAGTTTCCCTCAACTGCCAATCCCACTCCCCCTGGCAGTTTCCCACTACTGCTAATCAAAGGCTTTCTTTAAAATGAGCATGTATTAGGCCAGGCACAGTGGCTCATGCCTGTAATCCCAACGCTTTGAGAGACAAAGGTGAAGAATTTCTTGAGCCCAGGAGTTCGAGACCAGCCTGGGAAACATAGCAAGACCATATCATCTCCACACACACACACACACAACAAAAAATTAGCCAAGCATGGAGGCACACACATATAGTCCTAGCTACTCAGGGTACTGAGATGAAAGGATGGTCTGAACTCAGGTTGAGGCTGTGTCACCCTTTGGCCTGGGTGATAGAGCAAGACCCTGACTTGAAAAATAAATAAATAAAAATAAAATAAATAATAATGAGCATTTACTCAGAGCTGCTTATGAGCTGTCTTGGACAAGCCCCTGCAATAACTTTAAAAGCACTATGAGTCAAGTATAGTGGCTCAGACCTATAATCCTAGCACTCTGGGAAGCTGAGGCAGGAGGATTGCTTGAGGTCAGACAACATAGCAAACCTCACCTCAAAGTTTAAATAAAACATTTAAAAAGTAGCCAGGCATGTTGGCACGTGCCTAGAGTCCTAGCCTCTCAAGAGCCTGAGGCAGGAGGATCACTTGGGCCCAGGAGCTATGCTCACCTCATTGTACTCAAGCCTGGGCCATAGAGCAAGACCCTAAAAGACTATGGGTCAAGTACAGTGGCTCAGACCTATAATCCTAGCACTCTGGGAAGCTGAGGCAGGAGGACTGCCACAGAGCAAGACCCTAAAAAACTAAAAGAAAAGAAAGAAAAGGCAATATAGTCTCTTGGCCCTATGTTGGAGACTTCCAGGCCTGCTGCAGGGTACGGCACATGTGTGGAATGACCACACAACTATACAACCCTCCTCCCATGCTCCGTGTTAGGGTTACTAGTCCCACCACTCACTTGTCCACCAGGGAAGACTGAAGCTAAAATCTCATCCTTCTTAGCCCTGCCTCTTCCTCACCTTCCTTGCCTCACTCCTCAAGCCTCCTTGATTCTGACTCCAGAATAAATCTCCTCTATTCCACGTTTTAGTATGGGAATTAGTCAGCTAGGCCTGCCATCACTAAGTACCACAGACTGGGAGGCTTCAATAACAGAAATGTATCGTCTCACAGTTCTGGAGGCTGAAGTCTGAGATCAAGGTGTTGGCAGGGTTGGTTTCTTCTGAGGTGCCTCTCCTTGGCCTGAAAAACCGTCTTTTCCCTGTATCTTCACATGGTCTCCCTGTGTCTCTGTGTCCTCATCTCCTCTCCTTAGAAGGACACTAGTCATATTAGATTAGGGACCGCCTAAGTGACCTCATTTTAATGACCTCTTCAAAGGCCCTGTCTCCAAAGGCAGTCATATTATGAGGTACTAGGGGTTAAGATTTCAACATAGGAATTTTGGGGAGACATAATTCAGCCCATTACACTATAAGGACTTTCCCAAATTAGCCTCGATCTTGACCCTCCAATTTAGCTTTAGACAATCCCTTCCACACAAGTTCCAGCTACACTCAAATACTTGAGGATTTCAAATATGCTTGATACCCTCTCCCCATCAGCCTGGAAGACGGGAACCTCCTCCAACTTTACCCCATCCCAGCTTCTTGGCCTGGTGAACTTCTGTGAATCAAGCACAGGTCACAGGCCATCTCCTCTGCAAATGTTCCTGAACTACCTGGGCAGGATTACTCTACGTCTATGCTCCCGCAGCTGGTAGATTAATTAACAGAGCACTTATTGCACTGAGGTTTTGAATTCCCATTTACCTCATTAGCATGTGACACACTTACACTCACAGAGCTTGACAAATAGTAGGCCCTTCATAAACATTTGTGGAGTGGATGAAGTGGGTGGGGGGAGTATAGGCCAGTCGAGATGGAAATTCTGCTCAAATTTAAAAGAAGAGACTATTACAGACTGGATTGAAGGAGTTTAGAAAGGAAAACACTGAACAATGGAAGGAAAACCCTGCTAACAGCGAAATGGACAAATGACCCGAGGAAGAAATAATATTGTTAAGTCACTGAGGTTGCAGGGGGGGATTTTATTTTTAATTTTTTTTATTTTTATTTTTGAGTCAGGGTCTCATTCTGTTACCCAGGCTGGGGTGGAGTGGCATGCTCAAGGCTCACCACAGCCTTGACCTCCTGGTCTCAGGCGATTCTTCTTCCTCAGTCTCCTGAGTAGCTGGGACTTCAGGTGCTACTTTTTTGTAGAGACAAGGTCTTGCTATGTTGCCCAGGCTAGGAATATTTATCAACGCATTAACTCCCCTAAGACATACCTGAAATATCAAATGTGCTACACCTGAGTTATTCCACATCTCACAGCTCCTCCTCCTTCAACGTATCCATTTAAGTCACAGGGGCCATCATCAAGATTTTGCCTAATGTTTACGAAAGTGATCCAAATTTGGTATCTCCAATGTGACTCTACAGATATTTGAAGAAAGGAATAAAGTTATGGTAAGATTAGCATAACAGTCACATTCTCCAGCCCTGACAAACACGACTGGGTTTGTCTCAGCTTTAAAACAAAAAGACAAGATCATACCATTATGTCCCGCTCTCCTCTCAGAGCCAAGCTGTAAGATTAGCTTAGTCCTTAGTTTTCTAGCATTCATCTTCCGAGTCCCCTGATAGCCCCTGCTCTCCAGCCCCAAGCACCACTACAGAGGCCACTAATAGCCTCTTAATCACCAATTCTTTGGTCTTTCCTCACTCTTCTCAACCTCTCCTTAGCTCCTGACAACCGACTTCCTCTGACGTAAATTCTTCTCCCTGGATTCTATGACACTGTACTCTCCTGATCATTCTCTTACCTGACCTCTTAGCTACTGTTTCCTTCTTCTCCAGTTCCCTAAATTCATATTCTGTAAGGTCCTGTTCCTGCCCTTCTCTCTCTCATGCTTTTTTGTTTGCAATTTCTGTTACCTGTGGCCTCTTGTTAGAATTGATATTCCCATTTGAAGACAACACTACATTTTATTTTTCTCCTTCTCTCCTGTGACAATCTCATCCATCTACACAGATGGCTCTTATCCATGTTCTGACCTCTTTCCCACTGCCTTCTAGGCTTTCCCACTGGAGAGCCCACAAGGACCTCAAACTCATTGGACCCCAACCACCAGACTCCTCACCCTCTTATTCTTTGGGTTCAACACTTCAAAGTCATCTTTGACTCTCTTCTTCCCCGCACATCCAATCAATGACCTGGGCCTGCTGAGTCTCCTGTGTGCCATTGTCACCGGAGGCCTTCATGACCATCATTAACAGCTGATCTCCAACATCTGTATTTGTCAGATCCATCAGAGAAAAACAGAAAACGCACTAGTTATTTTAACAGAGAGAACTTAACTGAGGAAATTGGCTAAACAGGTGCCAATACTTTTGAAAAAGTAAATAGGGAACACGCTGACTTAGCACAGAGACAGTAACTGCTGGAAGCAGAGACCACTCCCGGGGCTGAGGAAACAAAGAAGAGATGCATTATCATAATTCAGACACCTAGAGAAGACTCCCAGGCTGGGGCCAGGAGAGATGCAGCCTGGTTAGTGCTGGTGCTTCTAAGGGGGCACGATGGAGCAGGCTTGGGGAATGAGACACTGATTCCAACTGTCTCTATAGGGTGACAGGCCATCGTTGGAGAAACACAGGTTAACAGCCAGCAAGCAGAATGGAGTAAACTCCTTTTCTGCTCCTCCTTCCGGTCTATTGGTAGACTTTAATGGGAAGTCAGCTAGCAAGGAGACAGGAGCTTGCCCAGTTTAGCCCCAGGACACTCAACAGTTTAGAAGGGTAGATTTGGTGCATTTCTCTACCTCTAGTAATCAGTTTTCCACAAGACTGCTAAATTAAAAACCAGCATTTATTGAACACTTACTACGAGCCAAGTATAACTGTAAGCACTTTTAAAAATTAAATCACTTAATTCTCATAACATTTGGAGGTGTTTACAATTATTACCTACATAATACAAATGAGGAAACTGAGGCACTAGGAATTTCAGTCATTTGCCCAAAGAGACAAAAGTAACTTAAGCAGTAAGTGGTAGATTCAGGATTCAAACCCAGAGTTCCTAGAATCTGGTCTCTTTGCCACCACAACTGCCTGCCTACAAAACAGATTCTCAAACTTAAAAAAACAAAAACAAATACTCACACCAATATTTATTTGACAGAAAAAACAAAACAGAATGGAGAGGGTAAGATTCCTTAAGTAAATTATTCTCAAACAGTAGTGTATACACTAAGAATCATCTGGGAAATCTGAGAAAAATTAGAATTCCAGAACTGACTCCCCACAGACTGATTGAAAGGTCTGAGATGGGAAATCTGAATTTTAAACAAGTGAGCCTGGGCTCTGTGATTTGGCTCTAAATGGTCTATGGAACACAATACTTACTTGTCTGGGGTTAGTGAGAGAGGAAGGGAAAGAGAAGATAGACTTGAAAAAGTCCTTTTGCCCCTCAACTGAGAATCAGTCTTCAAACACAATCCTCATCACATCACGTCTTACTTAAAAACTCTTTGGGCTGATGGCGTTGGCTCTCACCTGTAATCCCAGCACTTAGGGAGGCAGAGGCGAGAGGATTGCCTGAGCCCAGGGATTCAAGACCAATCTGGGCAACTTGGCAAGACCTCGTCTCTACAATAAATCAAAAATTGGCTGGGTGTGGTGGTGCACACCTGTAGTTCAGCTATTTGGAAGGCAGAGGCAGAAGGATTGCCTGAGTCTAGCAGGTTGAGGCTGTGATAGCTGTGAGTGTGCCACTGCACTCCAGCCTGGATGACAGTGCGACTCTGACTCAAAAAAAATTTTTTAAACGCTTCAATTGGTCCAAACAATTAATTTAAATATTTATTAAATGAATACTACTTGTCAGGCAATATTCTAGGTGACTGGAGTTCTGGAGTGGCAACCCAACTTAGTATCTATGTGACCCTGGAGAAGGCAGAAACTTCTTTTGGCTTTAGTTTCCTCACCTGTAAAAGATAAGATTCTGTAAAAGAAAGGTGAACAAATCCTTAAGGAACTGAAAGGTCAATTGATTAGAGTGATCCTGAGTAACACTGGTCAACAAAACAGGTCACGATTGAGAATATTATTAGCTTTTATCCCAAGAGCAATGGGAACCTGAGAAGTGTTTTCAGTAGGAAGGTACAATGCCCAGGGGTGTATATACACACTATATAAGAATTAAAGTCAAATTAATATTTCTTCCAGAACAAGGGAAATTAGTTATCACAATCATGCCCATCTACTATTTCGAGGGTACTAATTAAAAATAGTAATTAATCTTTAAGACTTTCTATGTTCAATTTTCTAAGCCATATGGAAAACTAAATTAAGTCGTGCTTACTGGTATTAACAGTAATCTCAACTCATCTGTGGAACTGTGAGTTCATTTATGTTCTATGTACCTCTCAACTTAAGATTTTAGAAGTATTAAGTGTCAGAAACTAAGCCTCAACTACAAAAAGACTTTTTTATTAAGTTTGAAACCAAAACAGGTACATCTATTTAAATATTTTTTTACATATTTATAGATACAACAAAGACAAATAACTTAGCAAAATTACAAGTTTAAAGAATAGTACTATTTTGAACAGTCAATATAGAGTCTGAAAATACTCAATTTTATCCATAATTAGTGAATACTATCTCAAAAAAAAGTAAACTTGCATTTTCTTGTGAAAAATATAAAGCTTTTTTAGACATCTGCCAAGATTGAACAGCAACAGTTCATCTTTCTAAATCTAAAAAAGTGTAATGCCTTCATTGAGAATGTGTGTTTTTATCAAATAGCTTTAAAACCCCCAGTATTTTCCTTTGGACTTAGATGAATGCTCCATCTTCACTTCTTTCAGACCACAGGGCATCAACATAAACAAAAACAAGTCAGATTGAGAGTTTCAGGCTACTTTTCTTCAAACTGAGCGAAGAACCTTCTCTTTGGCTGGGTGGAAGACCACAGTGTACTGAGATGTCCAATCTACTATAGAGGGCTTCACCAGGCCGAAGCAGCCACACTGGAAGAAATCAGCCAGGTTCTGCGTGAATCCAAGACTGCCAGGAAAAAAAGAGAAACATGTCTTTCTACTTTTCCTGTGAAGCCCGGCAAGCATTTATTCAAACCACGTTCACTGAGAATCTATAATACAAAATGTCCTTTGAAGATCCTAAAGAAATTCAGGTGTAAATCAGACAGTTCCTGGGCTTTCGGTCCTTATAGATGAAGCCTGGCTCCATTTCTGGACCTGAAGCCCTATTTTGTGTTTCTCTGGCTTCCGCCCAGCAACTTAATTGGGCTATTCATCAACACTTGATTTTGGGTCCCCCACTCACTGGTCTGGTCACTGACATCAGTAAGTTTCCTTTATTCAGCTACCACTGCCCTCATTCAGATGTGATTATCAAAGACACATAGGCCAGAACAACTATAATTAGCAAGATGGGTTTTCTCCCTTAACCTTCCAAGTAGCTCTGTAAGCAAAGTCCCTGTCTCAATTCCTTCTAATTCATCTGACCTACTGCAGAACATCTAGTCCTCCAAAAACCCTGATAGCCACTCCCTCCCAATCAAAACCCCTTAAAGATACTTCTCTGCCCAGAGGTTCAAATCTAAATTCCTCATCTTTGTATTCAAGGCCATACACGACGTATCTCTCAAGCTCTGGCTCCCCAAACTCCTCTTTATAAACCTCCGGCTCCAGCAACTCTGGCTCTCTGTTTCCCATGACCACACCTGTGGGGGCTTGGAATCCAAATGCTCCAGCATTACCTCAGGTAGCCCCGTTATCCTTTTAAGTCCTACCAGCGTTGAGGCCCAGGCCAACATCCACATTCTCACTGGAGCATTCCTGGCTACAACCGTCGTTAGCATCATTTTTCCTCCATTAAATTCCCTAAGTCCTAATGTCTTATTTCAGTGATGAGGAATGCTTATTTTTACACATATGCCCTATCCTTAGGCGCTTAACCCAACCCTTTAAACACATCTGTGCATTAGGATGCCTGTGTCACTGTTCAGAGGACTGTGTTCTGCATGGGGATGACACTGCCGCTGTCGGCGAAGGGCCAGCCATGAGGATGATGGTGATGCTATAAGCAAAGGGCCAGCTACAGGGCCCAAAGTAAAATCTTTGGTTTGGGCAGATTTTGAAAGCTAGATTCAAAGTGGCTCACGGTTTTACCTTCAAAGTGGCTCACGGTTTATGCTGCCATCATTCAGCAAACAGGTTCCAGCTCTCTTACCTATGCATCCATTCAGACTCTTCTCTAGGGCCTGGAATGCCCATCCTCCCTCCCTTCTCCATGATGCCTACCCCACATCTCTCAAGGATCAGCTTCAAATTCTACCTCACTTACAAGGCTTTCCTTATTTACTTTACTAACTTTAGGGGCATACGCATTTATTCCTCTGGTTAAACTACCAAGAAGGGGGGCTTTCTCAGCACCGCCACTATGAAACCATCATCACAAGCTTTACACTACTTTCCACACCCAGTGCTTCAACCATCTCTTCCCAATTAAGTCAATTTCTCTCCTCTCTAAACACATATCATTGTCATATCCCAGCCTCTGATCTCCTTGTCTAACAGCCTAACAGTTTCATCTTGTACCAAGAGTGTGCTTTAAAATAGACTGCTTGTGAGATATGCAGTGAGCATTCAAATCCCAGAGGGCTCTGGGTCACCTCTGTACACTCCCAGCCTCCAAGACCCTGACAGAGCTGCAGGGAGATAAGCTCCAAAGCTGATCTTCCTTATCATAAGATGACAGCCTTCCTACAAACTCTCATTTCATCTGAGGACAGGTTTTATGCAACAAATGCTCTGGGGGAACATATTCCAAATCTGAAAAATTGGCTTCCCCCTGACACAAGTGGGAACATTAAACATAGGGCTGAAAGAATAACTGGTGACAGAAAGCCAGGTTGGAAATCTTGGCAAAGCATTCAATCTAACACTTTCTACAGACAGCCTTGTGACTGGTTTTCTCAGCCACGTGCTTAATTATCTCACGTTGACTCCACGCCAGCAACATGCAACCTTGTGACCACACAGTTTGACTGGAGAGACTCCCCATCTTGGCAAAACTTCAAAGTCACTTACTATGTTGTGCTAAGGCCAGTAGACTAAATCCCAAATTCTTACCTCGGGGCTCATGATCTTACCACTCACCCCATCACTGAGGCTTCTCTAAGAGGGGTTCAACTCCACCAGATAGCAACTTAGAGACCAGTGGTGAGGCCAGGGCAGAGGCACTAGTTTGGGAAACCAGCGGCTAGGGAACCTTCCACGTGACTCAGTGGCCAAAGCAGACCTCACTTACTTGTATGGTGTCTTCCTGAGGGACAACGTCTGTTTCATATGCCTGCTCTGCTTCAGGAGGCTGATTCTCTCATGGGAGGTCAGGCCCAGAAAAGCAATCTGAAAAAGAAGGATGGAAAGTCCATAAAAAATGCCACATCATGTCTCTATCATGCCTAGGAGTACATCACAGGACACTGGCCAACACTGAATACTTACCCAAAGACAATACCCCCAGTTTTCTAACCAAGGATCATGGTGAGAACAGAGATTCTACAGCCTTTAACTATATTCTCCTATGTCAATCTAGTAGCTGGGCATTTTACTTTTTTTTTTATTGCCCCTCCCCTCCTTTTTTTAAATTCCAGGTCTCACTCTGTTGTGCGGGCTGGAGTGCAGTGGCATGATCACAGTTGCCTCAACCTCCTAGGCTTAGGCAATCCTTCTGCCTCAGTCTCCTGAGTAGCTGGGACTACAAGCATTGCCACCATACCTGGCTAGTTTTTTGTTTTTTGTAGAGATAAGGTATTACTATGATGCCCAGGCTGGTCTTGAACTCCTGGGCTCAAGCAATCCTTCTGCCTTGGCCTCTCAAAGTACTGGGATTATAGGTATGAGCCTCTGTGACTGGCCTCAATTGTCTAATTTTTATTAATCTTCAGGAAACCACTTTGCATTGTGAGATAATTGCCTTATTAATCCGAGCCGTGGCTTATGGTCATGTTTAAATTCTTCACACAATCAGAATGCGATTTTTAGATGAATAAAACAATATAAGGTCAGCATCACAAGTACAATTATCTGAACTTGTGTGTTTTTAGTATCTCTTTGAAAAGGGACAAAGAAAAAGTTAATCAGAAGTGAAGAATATTTAAATCCATCAATTTGAGGAAGAGTAAGAATTAAGATGACTGAAATGCCTGATGGAGAGGCTTAGAGTGGTGATGTCACTAGTATAAGACCACACAGCTCACAGTGGCAGAGCTAGGACTCACATCTCGGTCCGTGTAAGAAAAAAGTCCATGCTCCCAACCAGCAGTCTAGACTCTCAGTCTGAGTTGCTACAGCAAAGCCATGATTTATCAGATCACATGAGAAATGAAAAATTTCAAAGAACAAGATTGTTTTGTTCATTCAGAAAACAACTTTGTTTTGAACTGTTTTTAAAAATTATCAGAAACGGAGTCCATTTTTCTGAATTTCTATACTTAGAAATTACAGAAAAATATATTAACCTTTTTTTTAAAAATCAAGAATATTGCAGTCTCACATACTTGTATTTGTTCTAAGAGTCCAGAAAAGAAAAAAGGGAATCAGACGCCTCAAATATCAGGTTCTACTTAGATCTACCTCTCACTAGGTCCAAGGCCATAAGCAAGGTATTTAACATTGCTTAGGTTGTTTTCTCACCCATAAAATAGAGACTCTAGTCTGGCATGGTCTCAAATGCTTGTGATAAAATAGATGGGAAAATCCTTTGATTTTTATTTTTTAAAATTTCCCTGATGAACATAGATACAAAGGGGAAATGCTTTGAAAAATGTAAATCAGCCAGGCATGGTAGCTCACACCTGTAATCCCAGCACTTTGGGAGGTGGAGGTGAGAGGATTGCCTGAGTCCAGGGGATCGAGACCAGCCTGTAGAGACCTCGACTCTACAATAGATAAAAAAAATTAGCTGGGTGTGGTGGTGCGCACCTATGGTTCCAGTTACTTGGAAAGCTGAGGCAGAAGGATCGCCTAAGCCCAGCAGGTCGAGGCTGCAATGGCCGTGAGCATGCTACTGCACTCCAGTATGGGCAACAGAGAAAGACTACAATTCAAAAGAAAATGTAAATCAAATACAAATATTAGGTATTATGAATTATAATTAAAAATAATCACTAATGCTAATATTCACTCCTGCTGTCTGTTGATATAAGATGGATAGGAGATTGAGAAGAATGTTCAGAAACTTCAGTTTAGTCAATATTTTTAACTCAATTCCTTTCCTTGACATTTTTCTTTTCCTTTTTTTCTTCCTCCATCCCTTCCTCCATTTCTCCATCCCTCCCACCTCCTCTTCTTATCACTACTATTTTGAAATTGGCTACTTGTCCATAAAAGTGAAATACATTTTGCTTTGGTTAAGTAATGCTCTAATTATATGAAGTCTTGCATTAATTGACTCAGCCTGATCACTGTCTGCTGCCCATTCCATGTAGACAGGACATAGCAACAATGAGAACTAGGTTAGGTTCACAGGGAAGGGAAGGCAGAGGGAAGGGACAAAAGCTTCGGAGAAAGCTGTAGGTGGCTACTGCTCTGGAGCCTTAACTTTCTAATGGCCATGGCCTTCTCTGAAAATGTAATTGCCATGTCTGTTGGTTAGTGATGTATCTTTCACTCCTTTCCACCCCCATCCACCTAAGCAGTGCATAGTAATAAGGGTAGCCCACAGGGTTGCAAAGTCTGAGGAAAATAAACATCTCACATTTGCACAATGCTTTACAGCTTATACCATGCTTACACACAACACATAATTTCATCGTACAATGGAAAAAGCCCTTGAAGAGGACTGTCAGAAGACCTAAGTTCCCAGTTCTGATTTTGCCACACTGGGGTGACCTTGAGCAATTAAATTCACTTCTCTGTTCCTCTATCTGTAAAATAAAGAGGTCTAGTTAGATAATTCCCAGGTCTAGTTCTAATAATTTATTACACTAACCTTTAAATCATCATGTCAGAGAAGACAGGTATTATTATCCTCATTTTACAGAGAAGGAAACTGAAATTCAAGAGTGATTAAATGACATGTTTAAACTTCTGGGGGGTTTTTTGTCTTTTTTTTTTTTTTTTTTTTTTTTAGTACAAGTCACTTTGTTGCCCAGGCTGGAGTGCAGTGGCATGCTCACAGCCACCGCAGCTTCAGTCTGCTAGGCTCAGGCGATTCTTCCACCTCAGCCTTCCAAATAGCTGGCAATATAGGCGCGCACCACCACACCTGGCTAGTTTTTTATTTATCATAGAGACAAGCTCTCATCAAGTTGCTCAGGCTGGTCCTGAACCCCTGGACTAAGGAAATCCTCTTGCCTCTGCCTCCCAAAGTGCTGGAATTACAGGCGTGAGCCACTGTGCCTGGCCATATCTTCTGGTTTTTAATTCAAGCTTTTGCATCTTACTACAAGTTACTGAAAGTTTTACTCAAAGGTATAAGAAGGGAAATAAATACCTGAAAGAGTTGATTTAATAATAAAAACGTTGACCACGAGAAATGGAAAGCTGCTATCATGAAGATGTATAAAACCCAAGGGGAACAGGCCACAATCTGATTGAGGTAAGTCCACAGTCCATCTTCTTTGAATGTTGTGGCACAATGATTTGACCAATCTGTGAATTTATAAAAAAGGCAACCCATTATTTAAGAAGACAACAACCAGTGGTCATGTTCCAAGATAAAATAACTGCAGTTCTGTTTGAGAAGAAGAGAAAGCAAAACATGATGGCACAGAGCAGAATTCAACTTTAGGATTTTAGTTTTCAAATGCCAGCTCAACTCCCAAAGAGAAAATGGTGCCTCAGTGTTAGTTAAGGCTCTGATAACACAACATCAGTAGCTGACAGTGAAGGAATAAAAGTGAAAAAGGTCCATTAAGCCCTTACTAAAATCGCATAAAATGTACTAGCTTGAAGTTAATTGTTCAAGGATTTGACAACTGAAAATGACTACATTTAATAAAATGCTTTCCTAGAAAATGTTCTATCTTCTCCATGCTTATAGCAAGTTATGAGTCTATTACAGTCCTGAATATAAACTCTTATTAAGGGTTCAGATGAGCAGGCCATTGCTGTGGGCACAAGATAGCCTATATACACCTAGATCCCATCAGAACACAACCTAACAGAATGTGGGGAGCCAAGCATGGGGGTGTTCTGCACTGGTACCATCACTAATGCTGCAAAGGAAGAAACACCAGGGAGGGACTTCACAAGACACCCCTGAGAAAGTATATAGAACAAGATACAGATGGTCCCAGCTCAGTGTCTCCCCCAGAAACATCTATATAACAATTAAAAGAGAGGACTTTACTACAGCCTTCATGATATGGATGCCATTCCCCATGTAGGTAAGAGCAACCGTATAAAGAAATATAGGTAGGAGGCAGCAGAAACAAGGGAACACATCTTCAAGGATATGGAAATTCAATGACTTTTATAGGCACCATGACCATGCATAAAGGGTGAATTATTTTTGAAATGAGATTCTGTAGATATGCACCTTGAGGTCTCATAAATGCCGATGACAATTTGATAAGTAGTTTTAGGTATTTTCCTAAAGCAACTCTGAAAAGCTCCTGGGCTAGGAAGAAAATGAATCCATGGCTTTACTGTCAACTCTCTGTCCACTTAAGTCCTAAAAATCTATTTTTCTTTTTCTTCTTTGAGCCTCATTTGAGTCCCTACCATCTCTCATGAATATATATACCAGGACCATTCTAAGCAATCGTCATAGAGTAACAATCAAGTTAACATGGCAAATTACATTCTTTAGAGCTTCTCATTAGGACAGCAAAGAAAGATGCATCCCATGCACCTGATATCACAGAGAAGAATGTAATTTCCAACAGCAGGTGAAGAAAATAGCTGCCGGGTAGGAAGAATATCTACTTTCTTCCAGTGTATGGGTTTCTACTGCTCCCTTCTGGGAATTCTTTTGATAACACAGCATGAACTCACACTGAAGTTTTCAGGCTTAGTATGAAAGATACGACTGCATGATGGCATGCACCCTATCTCATGTAATATAACACTTTAATTTGTACTAATCCATTCTTCTCAGGTGATCAGTAGCTAATGCCAGGCGACTTGTATTTTTCCAGGTCAATCGTTTTCATCTCTAGATAGCTCTTACAGTTGCAAAGTTCTTCCTGATACTGATCTAAAATCTTTCTTCCTATAACTTGGAGGATGTTGGTACTTTGAGTCACTTACTATCTACCCTGAAAACAGACCTCACAAAAAATGGAGTAGATGGAGGCCCTGCAGAAGCAGAAGCAACAGCTATTGGATCACAAGAGGAGGGTGTATGTGTTTACTGAGTCTCTAGTAAAAGGCATGTTAGTGGTAAACAAAGGAGGAGGATGACAGTGACAGCCTCATTAATGAAATGGAGCACAAGTTCATGTTTTCTATGAAATAATGATAAAGGGCACGATGTCCTCATTCAGTGTAAAGAAATACTGCTAGAATATAAATGGAAAAAAGCAACAAAATATGCTCAGCTAGTTTACATGGTTATGGTAAGTGAATTTAAGGTGGGACAGTTTTTCAGAAACAAAACATAACAAAAAATTGGTTCAGAGCCAGAGAAAAAAGACACGGGGGAGGGAAGAATCAACGTGTGTTATAAAAAACTAACTTGGAAAGACTGAATGTGATGGAAAATCGCTTCTGTCCTTATCAATACAGTCTTATGCTGGACACAGATGCCAAACAAAGGTGACTATTTTTAGTGAAGAGTGAGTGAGGAGACAAGAGTGGTGTAAAACTTGGCTCCTCTCCCTTAGGGTACAGTCCAAAAGACAAGTTTTGCCCATGGGCCAACTTAGAAAGGTTTTCCAGGAATATGCTTTGTCATTAGGCCTTAAAAAGGCTGCTTTCTCAATTGAAAGAAGCACTATCTATATATATATATATATATATATAAATTTTCTTTCTTACACTGCAAAACAAAATCTAAGGTTTTCAAAATCTAATGCTCAGGGTTACTGATGGCCTTTGACAAGAACTGAGCTCAAGGATCACAACCTTCTGACTATCTTAGATGGTGACAGGTACATTTTGCTAAGAAAGCATACCCTGGTGATCAGACACCCAAGACGTCAGGTGGGAAAGGGTCTGACAAGGTAAGGGAGGCCCCCATGCCCATGGAAGGGCAAAAAAACCATTCACATAGATATAGTTAATAATCACCAAAATGACCCTCCTTCCCCCAAATTTGTAATACTGGATGTTTTGGGGAGAAAAACTGGGAGGCTAGGGGACAAATGCAGAATTGTTTTTCAAAACCTAGACACAATTTAAACTAAATTGAGATAAAAAGAGAAAGAAAGAGAGGAGAGGGAGAGGGAGGGAGGAAGAGAGTGTGTGTGCTGGGGCTTAGGATGATGGGGAAACACTTTCTTAGTATCTTTCTGAACCACTCCAGATTTCAGCTCCTGCAACAAACTAGTGCTCCATTGGTAAAATCTAAGACTTGAACATGAATATAACCAGAGGGTAGATGGAAACAAATTAGAAGTGAAGCCTCTGTGTCTAGAGCCAAATTCTCCCAAAGCTTTGCAAATACATAAACAAACAATTAAACAAAGTCCAAATAAATAAACTACAAGCACTACAGGTTTTTCCAGTAAGGTAACCTACTTCCTATTTCTGAATAGTATAGTTATGCAATTCTTAAGAGGTAATCAAAATCTTTCTTGTTTCAATTTAAACCTTGTCCTTCTTAGTCGATATCTTTGGAACAGCTGGCTGTCATTTCCTACATGAGACCCCTAGACACACTTTTAAACTGCTACTGAAAGTTATTTTCCTTTCTCAGGGCCACAGAATAAGTGATCTAATGTTTTCTTGTAAGTTGTTATTTCCAACCTTTCAACTGTTAGTTGTCCCATCAGTTTTCAGTTTCAACTTGATACTTATCAAGTAGCATGGGATTTCAGAGCTGTTCCTTAACCACCATCTCCCCAGGCACTCCACCACCAACCTTTTTTTCTTTTTGTCTTATTTACTTATCACCTCCTGCTTTGTACTTGAGCAGCTTACTTCCTCTCTTTACTGAGGCTCAAATCTGTACTTGCCTTAAATGAATTTCTATTTTTGACCACTTTTCAAATTTATCAAGGGTTTTTCACAAAGTACTGAGGGTCTTAGAGTCATCTGCTTCATTTTTATTAGGGCTATGATTTATAGTCACTAGCCAGAATGTGACATAAAAGCATTTACAAAGGAAAAGGAGAAGTGAGTATGGGTGCATGTGCTTATAAGAAAATTTTATACTTACAGACGAAAGATCCATATATAATCCAGTCACATACCATGGAAAGGAAAAACAAGAAGAATATGTAATAGTGATGGTTACCAAAACCTAAATAAAAACAAGAAAAACATATTTAATACTTTCTTTTCCTAGAATGATTTTCCAGATAAGACCTCCTTAGCCACTTTCATGATAAAAGTCTTTGCCAAAGTAAAATAGAAATAAGGCTGTTGTTTTGCTTTTAAATACCATTAAGCCAAATCAAACAGTTCTGACATGTCACAGTCAATTGTCCATTGGAACTAATATTTATTCACTACTTACTTAAAAGAAGATACTTGCTTTGAATAGAACAAAGTTAAGTAAGTAAACATGGCTCTATGCTGGCCTACACTGTGCTGCAGGGAAGAGAAACAGGCAGATTTTGGACAAATCACACCCAGTCTCTTTCTTCCCTCCATGTGATGTATATAAAAGTACAACCTCTGAACATCAAGGACTGACTTGATCAAGAGCACAGAGAAAACGAATCTGAGGAGCAGCAATAAACACACATGTTACAGGAGACTGGGCGTGGCAGAGGGTCAACCCGCAGTCTGCACAAGGTCTACAGGAGGGAAGGAGGGGGGAGAGTCAGGCAACCTCGCCCCTCTTTTATATGTTGTCTTCTTGATGCTGGAGATGGGAACATTTCAAGCTGATGATAAAAACGTTCCTCAGGTGCCAATATGGTCCCATCTTCTGAAGCAACAAAGCCCAGCAGAAGGAGCACACCCTTGGAGTCAGGAGACCTAAGGTTACGATTACTAACTATGTAAGCACTGGCAAGTCACGTCGTTTTACTTTTCTGATCTAGAGTTCTCACATGTAGTATGGAGACAATATTCTTTTATCTACTCAACAGGCCTTTGGCAACCAAATAGGCCAATGCCTGTGAAAACACTATGTTAAATACAGTGTGAAAAAAAGTGTGGGCTCATTGCCATTGATATATTGGAATACTGAAAATGGAGCCCTTGGATGTCTTTCCACTTTTCTGCGTCACACACATCATTAAACATATGCTTAACTTCATAGTGGTAACTGAAAAATCCAATCTTACCTATGCAGCGTCCAGTCCACAGGCAGTGTTGATCATATCGAGCCACACAGGAGTTGCATACATGGCAATGGAGTGACCGTAATGGCTTCCTTATCTAAGTGGGCAATTAAGAGAGGCCTAAGCAAAAACCAGTGTCTCAAAGTGGTAACAAATCACAAGCAAAATGTTAACCCTAAGTCATAAAGACATTAGCAAGACAATCTTAAAGAGACCATCAATACACATCAAGGCTCCAGAGTGCCTTATTAATATTTACTTCCATATGTCTACTTTGATTAGACCATCGCTAAGGGGGATCTAAATTCCAAGGCTATTCACACTGGTTAAGGGGAAGTGAAGCAGCATTTACCATAGAGTAAATGAGCATGGAGCTAAGAAGAAGGAAACTCAGTTCCATTTCTAGCTTTGCCAGTAATTTGGGGGGAATTTACTTCCTCCCTTGATTCCTCCATTGCAAAATGAGAGGTTTCACTAAGTGGCTTCTAGGGTCATCATACGCCTCTGACTTGATGTTAGCTCTAATATGCTTCATGATAGGAAAAAGCAAACAAAACATACTATAGATAATTCACGGAGAGATGTAACCACAGGCAACTTCAAGAGATTACAAACATAATTCTTCCATATGTTCAAGACAGAAAGCCATTCTGACAGTAATGTAAAATTAGAAATGGGTAAAAACAAAGGTATATAAATATACCATGAAGATGTGACAAATGCTTACATGAGCAACGTTATCAAGAATTTGCTTTTACTATGGAAAATAAATCATACAGAAAAGACTCACAAGACATGATGTACAAAATGTTCTGAAGTCCAGACAGCCAGTTTCTGCAAGGGTGATGATATTCTGAAAGACACAAAGTTTGACCTTAAAATTGCATTTTACTGAAGAATACATTATGCATGGTTATGTACCATTCTTACCACTCTAAATCCAAGCTGAAGTGGCTAGAAACGCAATTTGGAAAACTTGCCACCAAATCATTCTGTGCTTGAAATAAAGTGACTCTTCAAGACTGCATTTTTACCCAATAGCCAACAAATTAGAATGCATATAAATTATACTACCCCACCACTCCCATCTACCACTTTCCTCTCTGTGAATGGTAATCATCTCCCAGTTATAATCTGCTAAAGAAATAAATATGCACATATACACACCCATTAAAAAAGAAAAATTCATCAGCATACATCAAAACCAAAGGTCACTAGCACTGAGGGCTGAGTGCTTCAGGAACACTGGCTTTAGGAAACAATGACAACCCTTTCCCCAAATTCTAAACATTCACAAGCAACAGAAAACATGCCATGTCATATGTCAAATTCACATGTAAGGAAAAGAAGAGCCATCTCCTCAGGCAAGAAGGAGAAGAACTCTCTTTGGTCCCTGACTCGTTGCCCTCCATGTGTTAAGTGGGGGAACTTAAGCTAAAAGACCACTATCTAAGGAGCTCATATCCCCAGCAGGAATCACATCTGAAAGTCTTGGTGGGGTATTTCTTTAATATAAAATAAAAATATTTTTTTAAATTTTCAGATACATAAATGAAAAAAGTATAACAGCGGAGAAATCTCCTGTTTGCTGATTTAATCACCTCACATGTCATGTAGCCACAATAAAAATCAACATGGCTGTGATTTTCTAAAGTTTACATACCCTGCTATTAAAAATATCAGGAACAGAGAAAACTCACCACTTTTCTTTCTTCTTCAGAAGTCTTAGTGAAACCTGGATCAGTTGCCCATGTCTTGTAGAAAAAGTAAAGAAAGGCTATTATGCTGAAAATAAAAGTGAAATAGAAGGGGGTTCCTGCTAAATGTTAAAGCCAAGTTAAGGAATATAACAAACTTCCATTAAAAAGAGCATAATTACAACGTAAGCAAATTTTATTCCTGATGCTTAAGAACCTCTCCTTCTCTGCATTCTCTCTACCTTCCTTTATGCACACACAAAACCAGCCCCAAACCTGTCCTCATTCTATGTTCTAATCCTATGAGCATTTGCTTCAGGTGGCTAATAATTAATTATTCCTCATTAGTTGAAACTCTTATTCAATACTGATATAGTCGCAACTTATGAGGAACACCCTGAAGACTGAAAAACATGCAAGACCAAACAAATTAATCTCTAAAGGTGTAATTGAGGATCTTCTGTGAGTATTTAGAAAAATATTCTCTCATTATTTTAACAAAATAATTCAAAGAAACAAACCACTTGGTTCAGAGATTCCAATTAAAAATAGTTTCCTATATATTAGATAAATGCTTGTAAAACTTTGCTACTGTACTCATAAGTGGTCCCTGAACAACCACCATATTACTATAAGAAAAGGATTGAAAGTAGTGGGAAACTGCGGGGGTTGAGGGCTGGAGAGATGGGATTGACAGTAATCGATAACTCCCTGAGGAAAGGGGGGCACACCTCATCAATATGGGTACCTGCACAATGAATATTTGTATACCTAACCCTGAATTGTATCCCACAATTTTAAAATAAAAAGAGGAAAAAAAAAACAAACTTTGCTACTGAAAGTTTAGTAACTAATTCCCTCTTGCAATTGTATTAGGCTGAAATAATTTAGAAACAAAAGAAATTGCTCTCCTTGAAAAATAATTACAAATCACATACTATTGGGGAAAGTCAGATATCATGGATAAATTAAGATAAAAAGTGTTTCAAGGATAAACATAACATGTTTTGAAATGTTTTTAAAGTGGTACAAATTATTTGTATTAAAAAGTAAAATTTTGCTCCAGGGAAAGACAAATGAACAAGCTGTAATAAATCAGTATAACCACCAGTGAACCAACTGCCCTCGCCCAACTGAAATCAATCCTGACACAGTAATGGTACCTGCCTTCCAAGGTTCTGCCAAGCTATCTTGTGCCAAAAGTCGGAGTGGAAACAGTGGCCACAAAATACTCTAAACCCTTGCTGTTCAAGCTGTGGTCCATGAACCTGCAGTAACAACTTCACCTAGGAGCTTGTCTGAAAAGCAGAATTCCAGGCTCCACCCTAAATCTACAGAACCAGTCTCTGGATTTTAACAAGATTTCCAGGGGCTTCAACACTCATTAAAATGTAAGAAGCCCTGCTCGAAACTGCAAAGACCAGCACAACCACATCTGGTCCAGACAGGTAGGAACAAATCTCATTGGCTTATTTTACCATAGTTTATCTGCAGGTGGGCTGAGCTTTAAGAAAGAGACAGGGGCCAGGGAAGTCGTGTAAAATTAAATTTTAACAAAGTTTACTTAGAAAAAATTAAGAAGAACACTATTAAAGAGAGTACACAGGGCAAGAATCACATCCCCTTTTTTCCATAAAATCCTGATCAACGCACACGACTCATTCTCAAAAATACATCCAGTTGAATCATATGATAATGCTGCATTTTGGGCTCCTGTTCCGATTAACTTGCAAAACAAAACCTAAAAAAATAACTGCCCCTCCCCCAATAAAGTGACTTGCACTCCATCCTTTCACATACAAGCCAAACACTTTCCTTGCTTCCAAGCCCTTGCCTATGTGGTTCACTGTCCTTAAATGTTCCCCAGCTTCCTCTCATGTATTTCTAAAACCATGCTTTTAGGCTGACCAAGTCCTAATTGCCTTCAAGACCTACTTATATTCTCTCTCCCCTTGGAAGTCTTTTCTGAGTCCCTGGAGAGAAGAATTCGCTACCTTCTCTGAACCTAAGAATGCTTTTCTGACACTTAGACCTTAGATTACAGTTATTTACAGACATATCAGCCTCCTCAGTAAGCTGGGGACTCTTTTGAAATTAAAAAGCGTCTCAATATGGAACTGAAACTTGCCTTTTTATAACTTCAACCTACTGGGCTTCATTCGTTAAGTCTTTTAGATTTACCCTACATAAACTTACTCCTCATTTGTTTAACACATTTCTACCGTGTGCCCATTCCATTCAGTGCAGAGGCTCCCAAATGGCAGACTTCCAGACATGTGAAATTGTAAGATCACACCTCTGGGATAAGTTGCAACACTTTTCCTCATACAACAGTTTCCTGGCCATGTTCCTCTGTTCGTGCTCCCATCTGTCACTATCTCTTTTTAAAATAATATAATTAAAAACAGAGCAAACACCAGTGCAGAGGACAGTGAGACTGCTGTTGTCCTTTGCTTTGGACACTTAGATCCTCATCATACTATTTGAGAATATACAGGTTTCCTTGATAGCTGCATTGCTAGCCACACGTGGCATTTAATCAACACTCCTGGTTCCTTTTCACTTGACCAGAAGCTATGTCATACCTCACCATAACATGCATCTGTACATCTGATGCCCTGAAACTCATATAGGACTTTACATGCATTTATTCCTCTTAAACTTAACTCTTATAACCAGTGTCACAAATCTAAGATCCAGTGGTTCACCATTTCTTTCCTGAGTCTTACTTTCACTTTCAAACTCATCTGTAGGGTCCTATTCTCTTTCACTCAATTCCCTCTCTAAAAAAAGCAAAATACACTATTTGCTGAACACACAAAAGACACCAAAAGAAACTGATCATCTCAGGAGCTAACCTAGAGTCGGCCTTAAAATTAGTTTCAACATGTGGCCTTCCACAAATTTTATTCATAAGAGTAATTAATAAAATATTAGGTATTATTTATAGAATGCTAATTTTGCAATGGGGACCTGTGATCAGCACTTTATCTTTGCAGCCATACCATTAACTTTGTACTGTTATCATCAATTCAGAGAAAAACCAAGGCTTGGTGAAATGAAGTAACTTGTCCAATGGCATATAACTTAGAGCTAAAACTCAAATTCATTCTGTCTGATTCCAAAGACCATACTCTTTCCACAGTGCCCCAGAACGTATTCCTATGATAGACAAGTATCTGAGGGAGCAGAAGCCCCCACGCCTGTGATCCAGCCTTGGCGACCTGAAACAAAACCTGCCTAAATACTAAGGATGGGTCTTCACGGGGCATCACCTCAGTTCATCCACAGGGTTGTTCCAACAGCATTTAACATTTAGCTTGAAAAACCCTGATCTGATGGTGAAGGATGCCACCTACTGACTCACATGCTCTCACAAGTAGCAGGTTCACATAGGTGCCCACATCAAATGGCTGGAGGTTGGGCAAGCCAGTAAAATATTCCATCCTGTTGATTCCAACATCTTATAATTCTGTCTAGCTATGGAAATCAGTTCTTCTGATACAGTAACATCTTCACAAATATTGAGCAGTTTCCGGTTAAACTCAACTAAATACTAACTTCTGTAATTAAAGTTTTCAAACTACAATGGAGTTATATTTTTGTGCATTTTGATTCTGTAAATTGGGATTCAAATTCAATATAAAAACATTTTGTGCAAAATTTGAAAGAATGCAAGTTGCTCAAATTTTGAAAATTCATCAAAAATTACAATGCTGAAAACTTCATTCCACTGCCACATGGGTTGATACACAAAAATATCAGCTCTCCTCAGTATCAGGGCAATTAGCCTGGAATTTATGAGCCTGGGTCTTTTGCAAGTGATTTTGGTGTATACTGTGCTGTTATTTGATACACTCATGATTATCTATAAGGTATTTTTATATTACATAATAACATCATCCAAGCCTTCATTAAGTGGTGGTAATAAGGCTAGTATTTTTTTTAAATGGCCACCAAATCAGTAATTATGAGACAAACAATAGACAAAATAAAATCTTTTGAAAACAGCCAAATGACCTCCATCGTATGTTGTGCTATTCATTTGAAGAAATCTAAAAACATAACCAATAATGCTCAGAAATAAAAAGCAGTATTAAAGCAAAAACATGCTATAATGAACGCAGATGTATGTACTCTGAGAGCTCATATGCCCACATGTCCTTCTCACCTCACATTTATTCCCATGGAAAAAATATTCTTGAATTGAGCTTATGCTCTCTCATAAACACTCTGTTCTTTCTTTTCAGAAATGCTATTCCCAGAAAGAGAAATAACATAAAAGTGAAAGGAAAATGCTACGAGGTACATTTCTAAGTATAACATTCCTTTTCCTTCTACCCTGCAAGCAAAGCAAAAAAAAAAAAAAAAAAAAATTCATCCTCAGAAAGAGCTGGGAAGGGATTGAAAATGCCTTCTACCTGACTGGACTTGTAAATGGCTATGCCCAAGAAGTAACCTTCCTCCCTACTTTTAGGTGACCGGACCTTGGCCAACCCTAAGAGGAAAACACATCTCTGAGTTGGGCCCTGATACTCAAGTGATAAACGTATTCCTCAGATGAATTTTTTTTTTTAAACCACAAGCTGATATTATTTAGTAAGTCATGAAATAATTAAGTGGGCTGTGACTAACATTTTTTTTTTTAAAAAGAAACAGGATGAAATAACAAAATAGGGTAAAGCACACACTAGGAGTATTGTTTTCTAAAACTTTTGTTTCACACATGTTTTGGGAGGCAAAGTAAATTTATTTTCACTGTAGATTGAGAATCACTGCTTTAAATAATGTCACTACCACTTAACATTATGGAAGAAGTCACATTTTTACCAATATCCCTCACATACAGGCCATCTTAGTATCTAGAAGATTTACTTATCAGTTGTAACTGCTGACCAAGTTAAGAGAACCATTTGACCGTGAAGAAATATTAAGGCAATTCAACAAATTATGATGGGTCCAAGTAAAACAATAATTCATTCTAGCTGGGCTCAGTGGCTCAGCCTGTAATCCCAGAACTTTAGGAGGCCGAGGCGAGTGGATTGCCTGAGGTTGTGGGTTCGGGATCAGCCAGGCAACTTGGCAGAACCTCATCTCTACAATAAATAAAAAATTAGCTGGCGTGGTAGCATGCGCCTGTAGTTCCAGCTACTTGGAAGGCTGAGGCAGAAGGATCGCCAGAGCTTAGCAGGTCGACACTGGGGTGGCCGTGAGTGTGCCACTGAACTCCAGCCTGGGCCGAAGAGTGAGACTCCAACTCAAAAAAAAAAAAAATTCATTCTACTGCTCCCTCCTATGAGTAATAAATACTAGATGCCTACTGTTTCCATAGTGTGCTCTGAGATTACTTCCAGAATTGAGTAGATTTTCATCATCTTCATCTTTTCATCTTCAACCAGAATGATTAAATGAATGCAAATGTAAGCTGCAGTCCCTAGATCTTTTCCAATGTCAAAAGTCCTAACAATGGCATTATTTTTTTAAAAGGCAAAATGAGATATGCATCTAAATTTAAGCTTAAAGGATACCAGGAAAAAATAAGAGGAACCATGTCATAAATATCCAAAAAATGGAACTTAGCAGAAAGACTGTTGGTACATATACAAGGTTCTTATAACCAACCAAGAACCTAAAAGAAAAAAAGGATAAGCATAGAGTATTAGTGAAATAAGTTATCAGTACAACTCATATTAATTTTAGTTCTACATTTCCCTAAATAATAATTACAGTAATAACAACAGCAGCAACAGCAATAGCATTCACTTACTGTGTGCTTGTTATATTACTATGTGTCACTTTCCATGTGGTAACAGCTATGCCTCATCATCACCCCATCTTACACCTGAGAAAACTGAAGCACGGCTCTCACCAGTTTTGCTAACCAGCTTAAACACTATTTCATTCACAATAACTTAATGTATATTTCCAGTGGATCTTTGGTATTTCTACTGAGACATATCATATTGGTATTTTTTTGGGGAATATATTTTTAAACACTCCAAAATGTAAATATTTAAATACTTGGAGACTCACTTTTAAATTTAACAAGCTTTCTTGCAGAGGCTAGTAGCATATTTATGAAACACACAGAGGCACAGAACCTTATGCACATTTACCTGGCAATCAGCTCGAGAAGCAGATGCTTTACATACAAAGATACATATGAGAAATAAAAGCAGCATGGATAAAGTTGCTAAAAGTGACTGTAGTGAACAGAACACTAATAATCTCACTTGGGTCATGAGCAACTTGAAGTCCATATTTAACTTATTCAAAATGTTTAATATTGTGGTTTCAAAAGAAAAAATCTGTCTTTCATACTAAATATTCAACACAGTCAATCTATGCATAAATATAATTTACCTGGATATATTCTAGCATTTATACCAGGAAAAACAATGGTTAATGGTAGGTATGAAGTGTTTTTTTAAAAAAGCTACTGTATTTGGGAAGAACTAAAGTTTCCAACTAAAGATTCCAAGCCTCAGACACCCAACATGCTGCTAGAATAGGACAAATGGAGCCCATGTGGCCTCCTGGGTATGGTCTAAGATTTTGCAGCAAAAAATGCTTTTGACCTAATTAGGAAGTACAGTGAACTACATAATTTGTAAGAGCCTGCTACTGCTATCTGTCTACTTCTGACAGGTGTCACATTACAGCCTGGATCAAAGCAACTCCCCTGTAATAGTAATAGAAGTTTGCAGCTGCTGATCTCCATGAAATTGGGACTCTACAGAGGAGAATGAGAAATAAAAGCAGCATGGATAAAGTTGCTGTATGCATCTGACTCACTTGTGAACTGTATCCATATGCCAAGCATAACATAAGAAGCCCCCAATTCATTGTCATCAAAAACAAAAGTTTTTTTTGGTATGATTTCTTATAACGTAGGTTTCAACCACAACAAACAGTCAAACAAAAAATCTTAAATGTGCCTATCCTAGGTGAGTAGATATTGCCGGCCTTTGCTTCCTCTCTGAAAAGAATTATGTCTGTGATCCCTGGCGATTTGACTTTAAAAAATTTAAAAAAAAAATTTTTTTTTGGTCGGGCATGGTGGCTCAAGCCTGTAATCCCAGCACTTTGGGAGGCCAAGGCAAGACCTCATCTCTACTATGAATCAAAAAATTAGCCAGGCGTGGTAGTACATGCCTGTAGTTCTGGCTACTTGGAAAGCTGAGGCAGAAGGATCGCCTGAGCCCAGTAGCTCGATGCTGGGGTAGCTGTGAGTGTGCCGCTGCACTCCAGCCTGGGAGACGGAGTAAGACTCCACCTCAAAAAAATTTTTTTTAATTGGAGTCTCACTCTGTCACCCAGGGTGGAGTGCAGTAGCACACTCATGGGTACTGCAGCTTTGAGTCTCAGGCAATCGTTCTACTTCAGCCTTTCAAGTAGCTAGAACTACTGGCACACGCCACCATGCAAGGCTGTTTTTTTGATTTATTGTAAAAACAAGGTCTCTCCAAGTTGCCCGGCCTGGTCTCGCATCACTGGGCTCAGGCAATCCTCTTACCTCCACCTCCCAAAATGCTTGGATTACAGTCATGAGCCACCATGCCCAGTCTGGTTTAAAATTTATTTAGAGACTGAGTCAATTCAATTAGTGGAAAATGAACAAATCTCTCTAAGCTAAAAGTTTTCTGAACAGCACACAATTTTAAGCATTTGGCTATTTTTCAGAAATTTAAGCATTTATGTTACATTTAAATTCTTATTCATTTCCAGCCAACTGTCCCGCCCTCAGTGACACAGTAGTTAATATTCCTCTAATACTTTGTTTACTCTTATGACAAAAGCAGTGCATGCTCATTCCAGAAAATGCTGGCAACAAAAGGACATAGAAATAATCATAGTCACACACTGTAGACAGCAACACTGTATTTCTTTTAGGTCCTTTTCTATGGACCATCATTACATTTTTCTTTCATTCAGTGAAAGAAAATTTTTAACATCTGAGACAAATTTCCTGCTTTTACGGGCCTTATATAACTGCAGGAAAGTGATTAGGTGCTATGAAGAAAACAAAACAAGGTGATGCAGCAGTGTCATCAGGGACAGCCTCACTAAGGTGGTGAACTGAGGCTGAATAACATCTCCAGCTATGCAAAGATATCGTGTCAGAACACTTCAGACAAAGACACAAGCAACAGCCAAGGCCCCAGGTGGGAATGAGCCTATGGCTCCAGGAACAGAAAGAAGGCAGAGTGCAGGGAGGGGAGGGAGAAGAGATGAAGACAGCAGGGAGGGAATGAATCACATCATACCTCATAGGCAAGGAGTCTGGATTTTATTCTGAGTACAACAAAAAGCTACCAAACGGCTTTTAGTAGGGAGAAAAGAGAGAAACTGCCGTGCCTTTTAAAAAGACTAGCTTGATTGCTAAGTGGGGTGAACTATAGAGGGATGAGAACTGAAATCAGGACACCAGTGAGGAGGCATGGGGCCAGTTGTGAAGATGGAGAGAAGCACAACAGGAGCACTTGGTAACAGGCCAGATGAAGGAAGTGAGGTGAGGATGACAGCAATCCAAGGAGGATACCCATATTCATGTGATCACATGAGGGATGGATGTCATTTTACTGAGAAAAGGAAGGGGTAAGGGGAAGAGATGGGGATGTGATAGGATTAACAAGTGCTATGTCAGCCATGGTTCTAAGGCGTTATCACAGTAATTATCCTCATTTTAAGGATGAAGAAACTGAGGCACAGTGAAATAAAGTAACTTGTTCAAGGTCAGACTGCTATGTGGTAAAGCTCGACTTGAATCCAAACAAAGTGACTCTAAACCACTGTTTATAATCATGTTTAAGTATTACCCTAAAAATACAACTACATTATATTTGCTGTTTTATACTCTCCCACAATTTAATTAGGTTGTTTAAGCCAAAAATTACTGACAGCAAAATAAATTTAGCTTTAAAAAAATTTAGATCCAGAAAAGGAAAAAGAAATTTTGAAAAAAATTTTTTAAAAAGGCTTCAAGGTGTAAACTGATTATAAAAACCTTCCCCCTATTCACTAAAACTAACAATTAAAAAGTGACCCAGGATATTTATTTTCTACTAATTGTCAATTCAATCAAACTACTAGGTTGAACAATCTGCTTTAAGCCAAATCATATGCTACCAAAGCCCTTTCCTCCCACCAACCCTAAGGATGCAGTTATGCAGTAAGTAACATTTATAAATCTGTGATTCCTGCTAATCAACGACAGAAATAAGCAATGAAATTAGAAATGCAATAATAACCAGCCTTGCAAAGACTGACATACACACCTTGGAAACAAAGATGTCAGAAAAAACAATGTTACTAGAAGACATCCTTTTAAAAGCCAAGAATCTGAATTGAAGTCCAGTATGTATCCAACAGCCCACATGGTGATCACAGAAAGCATCAGCAGCAGGAAGAGCTATTAAGAGATTCAGCATTTTAGAACTTTATGAATTTTATCTAAGAATCTAATAATTAGTTCAATACAAGAACTACTTTGTAAATAGATAATAACAATTAGTATAAGAGCAGAACTAACACAGAAGTTTTCTTTAAAGTGCTGACTGATAAATTTTAAGTTTGTGAAATTATACATCTTGGAAACAATCTTCTAAATACCCTATATTTTATACAATGCTGTTTAAATATATTTTGTCTTGCATTTCTTTCTTCAATGAGGGCAATACAAGAGCTCAAACCTGGGCACCGCAAAGAAGTCTAGACAGAATAAGTCTGTAGAAAAGACCAACTTTGTGTGGGGGCATGATGAATTTTAACACCTATGGACATCTAGGAGATATCCAGAAGGCAGTCAAAAGAGTAGGAAGACTTGAGATTTATCAGTATACAAAGGGGGACCCAAAACAATGCAGAATTTATTTATAAAAAGCTGTGTTTTTATTCTTACATGTTTAAACTTCAGTCACCTTCAAAGTACTTTCTATTTGATGCAATACACCCACTGAAATGCTTTTTTCACTGCTCAAAACAGTTTCTTAACTCATCAATTTTGATGCCTTTTAGTGCTTCTGCCATTTTTTGTTTCGCCTTTTCCACATCAGCAAAACATTTCCTTTTGAGGACTTTTTTCATCCGGAGAAACAAAAAAAAGTCACATGAGGTAAAAAGATCAAGTGAACAGGGAGGGTAGGGCATGAAAGTCATGCCATTCTGGTCAAAAACTGCTGAACACTCAGTGCAGTGTAGGCAGGTGCGCTCATAAATCACATCATGAAATGGGTAAATGTGTTGAAAGAATCTCCAAAATAAAAATAAAATAAATTCACTGAAGCCAAACGCAGCCTCTCACAACAACATTAGCTGGTACCCTGATACCGACAGGTTCCTGGAACACTTACCTAGAGGGTTAAGACTGTACTACGAGGGGCCTGCCCTCCAAAAGATAATTCTGGTTTTCTGGGGTCCCCTTCGTTTAGTTAAAAAAACCATGAGTGTGTAGGTAGAAAGGGGCAGATGATTAGCCAAAACAAACATTTAAGGGGAAAAAAGGTAAGTCAACAAAGGGTAATCAAAAAGACTGGCAAGATAAGAACCTAGAGAATGAAAACTTTCAGAGAAACCAGGGAAGAGTGTTTCAGGAAGGGAGAAGTTCTCAGTGTCAAATGTCACATGGAGATCAAAGACTGAGATATGTGCTCTGGATGCTAATGGTTCAGGTTTATCTTGGCAAAGTTAAAAGAATGAAGCATCTGCTGAAGCTGGGCTCCACATTTGTAAAATGAAATCCCTTAACTATATGACTCAAGATCTTGAAATCATGCAGGGCTTTTGCAACAGCAAAGACAAAAATGTATTTTGCTCTATCTTTTTCCATTTTCACTTCTTTTTTTTTTTTTTTTTTTTTGAGTTGGCGTCTCACTCCGTCGCCCAGACTGGAGTGCAGTGGCCGCTCCCGGCCACCGCAGCCTCGACCTGCTGGGCTCCGGCGATCCTTCCGCCTCAGCCTTCTGAGTAGCCGGAACTACAGGCGTGCGCTACCACGCCCGGCTAGTTTTTTTTTATTATTTATTGTAGAGATGAGGTTTCGCCTGCCCAGGCGGGTCTCGAACCCGCAGGCTCAGGCAATCCACTCACCTCAGCCTACCAAGGCGCGGGATTACAGGCTG